>JBBCBC010000037.1:8235289-8491027 GCA_037126765.1 Stenogyne calaminthoides | reverse complement strand
AATATTAAATATAATAAATAACATTTTAACTCAATTTATATTATTTTACAGTACAAATTCACCAGATTACTAAATCGGATTATTATAGGATTGAAAGTGAAGTGATGTAGTTGAAGTTGAAGCCTTATTTCAATTTCCCTGCAAATTCTGCAAAATTGGAGCATACCATGGCAGACGGTGGTAGTAATCAGCCCCAGAAACCCATTAACAGAAGAAACTATTCTTCTTGGTCTTACTCAAATCCTACAAAAACCCACAATCGCAGACCTTCAAATCCATCCTCCAAGAGCTCAAGGGTCAACCATACCCAGAAAAAACCAGCACCAGCAGCAGTTACACAAGTGATGATAAAGACGATGATCATCAAGAGTTTCCCACCTTAATTGGAACTTGCCCTTTTATGTGCCCACGTATCTCCATTACCCACTTTCTTTCTTTTTTTTGGATTTTGTTGTTGCTGTTTTGAATAATTGATGAAATTAACTGACGTTTATTGCAGTGGAGGAGAGGGCGAGGCGCGAGAGGCTGGTGGATTTGGCTGTCTTTGAGAGGCTCCATGGCAGTCCTTCCAAAACTTCACCTTCTCTTGCAGTCAAAAAGGTGCTGCTTTAAATGTAGCTCAAAGTTTTTATAGTATTAGTGACACTGTTTGGTTGGATGATTTTTTTTTTTTCTTTGTTAGGATTGCAGTTATCACATTGAAATTTTAGGAGATTGAGGATGCCACTCCTATAATAAAATAAAATCAAGCAAATTGAAAAACATCCTATATAATGCACAGATTTATCATTTTTTCACTCTTTGAGGTTCCCCGCTCCTCAATCATTATCAAATAAGCAAATACGATGAATATGATGTTGGCGTGTGCAAGTAGATCTAGTCCAGGAACATCATTATGTCATTCTTCAACGGTTAGAAAGAAATCATTGGTTTTGAAACCCCAGTCAATACTAAAACCTTGTACAACTCAATTTACATGGTGATATTAAAAGGTTTTTGATCTTCTTGGTTTGGTTTAGTTTTGCAGAACTATAAGCACAAGAGACGTGCAAACTTCTGATGTGCGGCCTATCCCAGTGTTGGAAGAGACTCTAAATTATCTTCTCAACTTGTTTCATTCTAGTGATCGTCCTTTTGGGATGGTCCACGAGTTTTTTTGATAGGACAAGGTCCATCAGACAAGATCTCAGCATGCAGAATGCTGTCAGTGATCGAAAGTGATACACATGTATGTAGAGAGAATGGTATGCCCGATAACAAAATTTACTTGTGAATTGTGGTTGTTTACCTCAGCTAACAATGTGCACTTGGTTTCTTTTCAACTGGACAATTTTTATTTATTTTTTTGTTATCTTCTGTTTATAAAAAATGATTAGATGCCTGTGTTCCTTATATGCAGGTCAAGTTTCATATTTTATCATATCATCATTTGCATAGATCTAGTGGGACTCAGATACTGCTTCCATGTCACACCTTAATGTGGAGCAGCTTATGAAAGCTCTGACAACTTTATTTAGTTTGTATGAAACAAATCGAGGCTTCACATTCTATGAGCCAGAATGAAGCTGAGTTTTATTCATTACATCTTCTTCTCCATCTGGGTTCTGACAATCGAGTAATGCACAGACTCTTTATTATTACTCGGCCCAATCTTTTTTTATTAACTTGCACCCTTTTATTGGTGAATGAATTTTTAAAGTTGCTTGTTTCCCAATCAACAGGGTGAGCCTTTGGCATTGTGGTTCGTATTCCTTCTCCAATCATGAAGTCAGGAGAGATGCATTTTTTGCTCATGAAATATTAAGGTAATTAGGAGAAGGTAGTCATTTCATTGATTTATGTCGATAATTCCAATGAAGTTGCAAGTAAGTCCTATATTCAGTTCTTCCATTTTAGGATCTATTACTTAATTTCTCAAGTGCTATTTGCAGATGTTACCGGCAGGGGAATTACAAGCGATTTATTTACACTACTGAAAAGGAGGCGTCCTTTCTGCAGTACTGCATTATTGAACCGTACATCACTGAGGTTGTTTGCATCATGTGTGCATTTTTTTAGCGAAATAAGTTATGCACCAAATAGTGAAATATTGGACCCCTGTTTTTATGTGGTGCTTCTATTGATTGAATCAAATACTCTCAGGTTTCCTGTGATTGTAATAAATGTATTATGCTGCTTAGAGCTAATATAATTTTTTCTGCTCTTTAAATGAAATTAAAGGTAAGAGCATTGGCATTATCCTACCTCAGTTATGGAGGGTACAAGCTGCAGCCATATCCATTGTTGAACTTATCAAAACTTCTGATGATGAAGGTAATCTGCTTCTTAATTCCTTCTCATATTTGTTAGAAGAAATGAGACTTCATTTTACGTGGCCTTTTGGCTAATGTTTGTAAGAAAGTTATAAAATATCTTTATCAAAACCTGATCCTTTTCAGGAACAAGACATTGAAACCCTTTGTATTGATTTTGCACTTGAAATAACTAGCGATGAAATTGGAAAGGGTCTCATATCCAACAAGCAATCAGTCCTAACTAAGTCCTCGAGAGGGTATCAGAAGTACTTTCCAATAGATTCAGAACGAATAGAAAGGTAGATTTTCTAGTCTCTCTCTCCTATTATGTCTCTGAATTATTCTGTAATATTATTGTACTAGCTCAAGGGGTGGTCCAAAGAGACTACTACATACATCTAAAACTATTCTAACATGAGGTTCCTATTGAATCACGTCAATGTTCAGATTGGTACAGAAATTCATGGTCTTTATCATTTTTGCTTTTGAAAATACTTTTTTTTTTTTTTTTTTTATGATTTTGTCAATCAAACAAAGGAAGAAAAACCATAGGAAGGTTTGAAGAAAACCATAGGAAGGTTTAGCCTTTAAATTCCATATTAAACTGTTATTACATTGCTATATTTCTTGTGCTTTACGGTGGTACAATTTCTTAAACTATTAATCAATGATTTACAAGATTATGTTTTGTTCTTCTAAGAATGGGATTCTTTTTATTTTTAATTTATTATCCCAATTTTCCCTTGTGATATGATGAGTGATGTGTTGTTTAGTTACGTGCTTTAGAAGTAGTGTATTATTGCTCATTGGATCGATTTCTTTGTTAGGATATGCTTTAGAGTAATCCAACTCTGTAACTTTCATTAAGGGTGGCTATATGGAGCATGAGGCTAGAGTTAAATACATCAATTTTGGTTGTCGAGGTTATTCGCGGAGCTACCAAAGCTATAATAAAGCTGCAAATACATTATCTTCTGATGGGACCACTTGGCCGCGCCGATTGGACCGCTTTGGTCAAACTTATGAGAGAAGAAGAAAGAAAAGAAGTTGGCGGCAGATTAATTTAATTTTTTTGATTCTTGCCGCTTTAATTTTTAGTTCTTGCCTTAATTAGTTTTTTCGTTCAATTTTGGTTTCTTTTATTTTTTTTGACCCTACGGGCCTTTTTTGTTTTGCCTTGAACTATTTAGCGTAGGGTTTCTTGCAGATTGGACATTGAATTTTGATATTGATTTTTTTTTTTTTTTCCACGGTAATTGTTGTTTTGCCTGGCGTATTAAATGCAATCATTAGAATCTAAGTATCCCCGGTATAGAGGTTCATCAATCGGGTACAAAACCGTGGTAGCGAACAAGGCGGTTGAAGCCACAGGAATAAATCGATGATGGAGTTATCTGTCGCGATCATGACTTGCGGCAGCGCCATCGTGGGGACCGTTCCGAAGTGAGTAGGCGTCGGGATAGGCGGCTACTACTGGATGAGGAGCTTCGCGGCGCTTCAAGAAAAGCCTTGGCCGAAAGAACTTCGAGAGGCGTTGGGGCCTTTCGGCGGGATGAAATCGAGCGGAAAACCGCGCTTAATTATGGGAGAACCAGCGACAACGGCGGGACGTCGGGGGCGAGCGTGAGCGATCTCTTACGCGGAGAAAATCGATCCATTCGGGTCGCGGACGGGCCCCTTCCGCAGGCGGTTACGGGTGGAAACGGTGAAGGAGGAGAAGACATCAAGAAGCGAAGACGAGGAATCAAAGGAATCCAAGCCAGGCAAAGGAAGAGCTTTCAAGGACCATCAATTTAAAGCGGCCACTTCTGGACGGAAGTTTTCGTGTGTATTAAGACGCGACGAATTGGTCGACGGGTCGAAAGAAGATGAGGTATGGCGCGAATCTAAAGTCAAGGATTATGCTCAAAACCGCCCTTCTACCTTGGAAGCGAGGTTACGCTTAATATAGAGTGGTTTGAATGCGTCAATACGGCAGTGTTGTCACGGGTCGTATTTCAAATCTGGTATTTCGAGTCGCCGCACAACCCAACATTTAAGGACGCTTAACTAGTCCATGAGCCGATTCATTATTAATCGTGGGTCCGTTTTGAGATTATTCGAGGAATTTGAAAAAGAATGAAACAGTGGTGCTACATCAGCTACCAAGCGCCTTTACTGGCACACACACATTGGCTATGGATTAAAACCAGACGAACAAGATAACTCAAGATGGAAACCAAAAACGTTGTCCGCAAATCTAACTTGCAACCGAGAAAGAAGCGAACTTAAGGTTACCATAATAATTACGGGTTTTAATAATCAAACCCGAATTTCCCACGCGGGTTAGGAAGGGAACACGGATTCACCAACGGCCAGCGCCACCATCGGCGGCGGAGGCGGCAACCCAACCCGTCGATCTGCGTTCGTTGGGGAAGGATCAACTCTCTAACGAAGAAATTGTCGGCAAAGCAGAGTGGACAATGCTTTACATGCGATGAGAAATACTCACGGAATCACGTGTGCCGAATGCGAAAGTAATGAGTTTGATTGTCAACGATGTGGTAATCAAAAGACGACATTTGAGCGGCTGCCGGTTTATGATGAAGAAGAACCAGGATATCAAAATCACGAAGGAGACACTAAGTTGTAGATGACGAACAATCCGTGACACTCACTTCACTCACTCGTGAACAAACCACGACCCGCGTCTTCTGAAGTTTGAGGGCTCCGTTGGAAGAATGACCCGGTGATCATATTGGTGGATCAGGGGCATCACTCAATTTTATATCTACGGTTAGCCTCGTATTTGTTGTTGGGGCCGGGGACCCGGTAGCCAAATTCAACATCACACTTCGTGAATGGCGAAAAAGATACCATGCAACACGTGGTTTGAACACATCTGGGTGGCGTCTGAGGATTCGTTTGAGACAACCTTTCTACGCGTTATCAATACCACGCCTCGGCGTTATCTTGAGGATGCCTTGGCTCGGCGATCGGTCTCGTGTTTCTTCGATGCGAGCGAACTCTCTTAATTTGTATTGGAGGAAACCTATCTTTCTTAAAGGGCATGTTTACATGACTCGGAAGCAAGTCGATGCAAGGATGATGGCAGGAAAGAAACCGTCTTTGAAGTGTTCTATTGGCATCGTGAGATGACATCTACTATAAACGACCTCGCGCCTCCACGGTACAGAGATCGAAGAACATCAGTCAATTTAAAAGCGATTATCGCGACCGAGTCCTTCCAAGTAATTCGAGACCAACGAATCGTAATCCGCAAAATAAACCCGCTAGCGTGGTAGCGCCGGTCTGGCTGTTCATTTTGAAGGAGGAGATTGAGAAGCAAGTGAGCGAGAGATGATGGGAGCGGGGTTAATTCGGTCTGGCGCAGTCGATTTTCATCGCCGGTGTTGCCGTTTAGAAGAAAGGACAATACATGGCGATTTTTGTACCGACTCTGAGCCACTAAACAGCTCATAACCATTAAGGATCGACTTACGATCCTATTAGCCAGGCGATATGTTAGATGAGTTGCATGGGGCCATATACTTCTCGAAACTAAACTTCGACTTACATGGCTACCATCAAATTATTATGCACCACGGCGATGTGCATAAGGCAGCTTTAAAATGCATAATGGCCCTTATGAATATTTGGTCATTAAATGTTCGGTTCGGAAACAACGCCCTTTCCTTTCAAGCCATCATGAATCACATATTTTGACCCTTTTTTTGAGGCGGTCGCGTTCTTGTGTTTTTTTGATGATATCTTAATTTATAGTAAAGTCGTGGGTTGAGCATGTGGGAGCACTGCGAAACAGTCTTGAAAAAAAATTCTTTGCGAACAACGGTTTGTAATTAAGTCATCTAAGTGTTTTTTGGGGTTATGGAAGTGGAGTACTTGGGTCATTTCATTTCATTTGAGAATGCAGTGGATCGAAAAAAGATAAAGCGAGCAAAAATTGGCCACGCTGAGGAAAGTGTGACGGAGTTAGTGGGCTTTCTAAGCCTCGCGAGTTATTATCCATAAGTTTTCTTGCCGAAGTTTGGGGATAAAGTTCCGTCCGTTGCATAATTTAACAAGGAAGAATAACTTTGTTTCCGTCGGAAGAAAAGAACGGGCTTTTTGGACGAGTTAAAGATGGCTATGAGTTCAACTCAGGTGTTAGCTTTACCAAACCGACGAGGATTTGTGATCGAAAACGAACATCCGAGGCGAGGCATTGGGGTTGTCTATCTCAAAGCACGGCCGTTGGCATACATGAGTAAGGGATCGCTGAGTCGAAGAAATCATGGTCGATTTATGAAAGAGATCTTAGCGATTTTGGAGGCCATTAGAGGGTGGAGAACATACTTGTTGGAAGGCGGTTCAAAATAATTACGGATCAGCAGACTTACGGTTCTTCTAGAAGAGAGCATAACAACCCCCAGCAACAAAAGTGGATATCCAAACTGGTGGGGTTAGGTTATTCTGAAATTGTCTCACCGGGTAAGGATAAAGATAATGGCGGGCACGACGCGTTGTCCGGAGAAACCACGGGGAGTCCATGATCTTTGCTTTCACGGCTCTTTCCTCACCGAAACCTGGAATTTGGCGCGACATGTAGAAGCGGCATGAAAGACGAAGAGTTGGGCCGTTATTGGCAAAGCATTGGACAACGGTGAAGCATCGGAGTTGACCTTCTAAGACGGGTGTTTGACAGCAAGGTCGAATTTGGGTACCTGAGGGGGTTCCGTGAGAGAGCTTTTGCGGGAGTTTCACTCGGCATTTTGGGGTCATTGGGCATATTACGTGCGTTTAAGCGCATTTCCACTGGGGCCGTTTTTGGCACAGGATGAAAAATGAGGTGGAAGCTTTTGTTCGGGCTTGTGATACGTGCTAACCTTCGCTAAAGAGTGATTGTCGTTCGCCATCGGGACTTTTTAGCCAAACACATCCGAACAGCAAGTATGGGTCGACATTTCTATGGACTTTCATTCTGGTCTTCCCGTTAAAAGGGAAAAAGGCGTTATTATGGTGGTCGTGGACCGTTTGTCCAAATCGTCACTTTATTGCCATGAAGTCATCCGTACCACGGCTAAGGATGTCGCTTTGAAGTTGTTTATACGCCATGTTGTTCGATCTTCACGATTCGCATTCCATTGTCTCGGATCGCGACGAAGTGTTCATTAGTGCGTTTTGGCGCGAGTTCTTCAAGCCTGCAGGGACGACACTAAAATGAGTTCCTTTTTACCATCCTCGGCCCGATGGTCGAGCGGAAGTGGTAAATCGATGTCTCAGGCGGTATCTTGATGTTTCACCCATGGCAAACCCGAAGGAATGGGAACATTTACTTGCTTGGGCGAATATTGGTATAATACATCTTACCGCCGAGTATCGCCATGACTCTTTTTGAGGTCGTTTATGGGCAACCGCGATTCAATTCCGTTTCATGAGGTGGGTTGAACCGGTTGTGCGTATGAGGTGGACATGCAACCGGGATCGTGATGCATTACTCGAGAGCTCCGTTTTTATGCTCGAGGGGCTCAAAATCGGATGAAGAATATGCCGATGTCAAACATCGCCGGAGGAGTTCCTTGTGGATGATTGGGTACACCTTAAATTACAACCATCATACCGCCCGATCTTTATTCAAGCGTATCAACGAAGTTGGCCGCCAAGTTTTTACGGTCCTTACCGGGTTACGGAAAGAATTGGACGGTCGCATATCGCTTGGAATTACCCCGGATTCGTGAATTCATCCGTGTTCCATGTTTCATTATTGAGGCGCCGAATTAGCGACGCCTTCGGTGGCTCGATCGACCTTACCGCCTTAATACGGTGACGGGCTGCCGGTGTTTGAACTGCCGATGTTACGGAGTATCGTTGGAAGAGTTCTTGATGCGTGGGACGAGTGCGTGAGGCCTTGGTTGGGTGGAAAGGCATGGAGCTTAGCGATGCCACTTAGGAAGGCTGTTCGAGCGTGCCGTTTTCCGGACCGAACCTTGAGGACAAGGTTCCACTTGAAGGGGATGATGATGGGACCCGGTCGCGCGCGCGGTTGGACCGCTTTGGTCAAACTTATGAGAGAAGAAGAAGAAAAGAAGTTGGCGGCAGATTAATTTAAGTTTTTTGATTCTTGCCCTTTAATTTTTAGTTCTTGCCTTAATTAGTTTTTCGTTCAATTTTGGTTTCTTTATGCACAGCCCATGGGCCTTTTTTGTTTGCTCGAACTATTTAGCGTAGGGTTTACTTGCAGATTGGACACATTGAATTTTGATATTGATTTTTCCACAAAATTCTGTTGTTTTTGCCTAGCGTATTCGTGCAATCATTCGAGTATCTAGGTATCCTCGGTATAGAGGGTTCATCACTTCCTCATCGGGATACCCATGGAGGAAAGTCCGACCTAACAACGAGGAAATTCTTTCTCATGTGCAAAGAACAAAGATCTTTGGCTTAGTTGAAGACAAGTGAAGCTCGTATTAGCTCTTCTCCAGGTTTGGAGATGAAAGATAACTTTATCCAAGTTGCAGCAGGCTAACAGCCAGCTTATATCAACCATTTGCTCATGAAAGATGGATCAAAGCTTCTAACAGGTCATTTACATCCAATGTTCTGGAGGTACTCAACTTGTACAAACTAACAAATATATTCGATGGGATAAAGATTGATGTCAAGAGGCTGCTGCGTTTCTTGATAGTTTGGTCCTGTTTATTTTCTGTTTAGTGTATCATGTTTGCTGTTATGAACATGAGATTGAAAAATAAAAAATAAAAAATTGTTTGCATCTTTGATCAACAACTCTTGCTGTGGAAGGTGTCTTAATTTCTGGGACTTTTGCCAGCTTTTTCTTCCTAAACTCAGATTTTGTTTTGAGTTGGATATCGAGGTTGCAATCAGCCAATCACCCTGTCACTCTATTCAAGTCTAGTGTACTATGTTTAATACTATATTAAAATACTTTTTATGAATCGAGCATTTTTAACCGAATGAGAACTAATACTATTAACTAAATATTTACCGAATGAACCCCCAAAAGGCATTTAAGCTCAACTGAAAAGACACTACTCAAAAAAATAACAAGCTGAAAATGGAATCAAAGTATTGTAGTCAAGAAAACAAGATGGACTGATAACCGGTAGCACACTAAAAAGTAGGGTCACTGTACATAATATTATGATTCCACTTCAATCATTGTTGCCTAAGCCAGGAACCTGTTGAAGAATTAATTTAACCCTAGAAAATAGAAAACACATCCCCAAAACATGAAAAATCAGAAGATTATCAAATCATGGTGGCAGAAAAATAGGAAGAATGTGTAGTCTAAGAAAGCATGAGAATCTGGTTCACAATTAACTGTATCAATTTCGAATTGTACATTACAAATACCGTTTCTGATAATCAAGTTCGCAGAAATGGCAACAAACAATACAACAAATTCAGAAATTCAGTGGAATATTCTGGGTGCATTCAAGGGTTGTCGGACATTTGACAGGAGGCTGGCATGTTATTCCAGGAGCAATAACTAAACGCCTGGTTTTGAAGCAAAAGCAGAGGCTGATGAGGTGTTCTTCAGATCAGTGTCAAGTTGTCTCCCAGAAAGCGCAGTGATAGCATCAGTTGAGAAGCCTTGTTGCTTTGAACCAAAACCACTCTGCTCCATCCAGTATGAACCAAGTATTGCATCAGGCCTTGAACAGTCCACTTTACTTTCATCATCCGGGTTCCAGATTGGATCGAAAACTTCTGATTTCACGATGCACTGCACAAAATGCAATTAAACAATGTTGTTACACATGTTCATGACATAATTTATACTCAAGGACAAATATTTGAGTGGTTACAGTTGAGACTATCAAGAAAAGAGCATTCAAGATTATAATTCAAGTCTTGAAACAGTTTCAGGGTAGCATTTGATAGATTATGAGTTTAGTGCAACTAGTCTGAGGCTAAGTAGGTGTTAGAAAAAGTCGAACCATAATATGTAATTCAATCAGTAAACAATATCTAATGCTAATAGGTAGCCAATTTGCACGGCCAGTGTATCTGAGTTTTCATTTAAGTGTTCATGATTAATCATTTTGATAGAGGAATAATAGCGGGTTCTTACGAGTCATGCCTTCTTCTAATGAACTTCCCCACGGTATCACTTGGGATGTACCTGTTGAAAACTGAACTTAGTGAATTACCTGATGGTGAATTGGATTCGATACAATCTTTGAACTCTGTGGAGCTTGTTTTTAAAAGCAGAACTGTCGGATTTACATCTCCATGGCTGATGTTAGAAGTAGCCCAATCATAGACTTGATTTTCCGACTTTCCCAAAGATTTGGCTTCATATATTAAATCTTCTAGAAGGCCACTGCTCCTGGGGAATGACAATGTGATGGGCGGGCCTGATAGTGGAGACTGGACCAAATTATCCAACGGTTCAGGTGCAGGGTTCCAGACACCTAAATCGGTCTCTTGATATTGGAGTGAAGGGGGCTCCAACTTTTGAGCACCTGAAAAGTGCTCAGAAGCAGAGAAAAGGAGATTTGACATAAAAGGATTATTATCCTGATTGACACCAGATGGCGATAGTTTCTTGCTGTGATGAGGTTCATATGGGAAACACAAACCAAAGGACTGAAATGTTTGGTTCACACAACTATCAGATCGAGTGCTGTAAAATTGAGATGCCTCATTAAAAGCACCAACTTCGGAATCGGACATGAGTTCATCTGGTTCATGAGCACGTTCGGGCACTCCTGGAAGAAAACTGTAAGACTGACGAGATCCAAAACCATTGCCCATCAAACACTGGCAGGAATACCTGCAAATGCTGGGGGAGTGGTAAAAGTTAAAGTTATCAAACATGATATCAGGTGTCCCATAACCATTGCTTTGGAAGATATCATGATATGCTTTATCTCCACCATGTATTCTAGGTGAACCAAGCTGTTGTTGGTTATCTGGTGGAGCATGGCATAAATCAGGAGGATAAAGTGGTAAACCTGCACGCTGACGCCTCTTTATTCGGGTGTTCCAATAGTTCTTTATCTCATTGTCTGTCCTCCCGCGCAACTGAAATTGAAATATGAAATGAACACACGCAAAAGGGGGGCATGAATAAGTAGAATAAGAAAACATAAAATTCATAACCAGTTCAATTTTAGTTTACGTATCAGCATGTAACTTGTAACGATTGTAAGCCAACAGACATTAAAGAACGATTAATAAGAAATAAGATGATTTGGCAATTCTTTTTTATTTTTTCTTTTTCTTTTTTCCTTTTCCACCCTCAACTCAGAAGAAAATATGTGTGTCCAGCACTTCTGTTGATGCATATTGCCATGAAAAAAATTAATTCCATTTACTTTGTAACATCTACACTACCTGCAAGCTCAAAAGTGCAGGCTAGAGGGAGCCTACACGATCCAATATTTGTCACTTTACTTGGTTCCAACCCACCAGAGTTATACCATAGTTTTACAGTGTATTCTTTGACTCTTCAAAAAGATTATATAACAGAGAAGTCTTATTTATTGTGTTTGATTCTTGCATACCAAAATCTGATGAACAGAAATTATATACACCAGCTAACCAAACACCCAAATATTACTATACAATCTTCACATAAATACAGTGGAATTCTTCCTACTAGATCAGATTATCCTAATTAAATATTCTTTTCTAGATAATTTGCAGAAAGATTCATGAAACTAGTTGATTAGATAAGATTTTGAAACTTACGTGTGCAGCCATCCGCGCCCATTTGTTTCCCATCTTAGCATGAAGTTCAACTATTAACCGCTCTTCTTCTGGTGTAAATGCTCCTTTTTTTCAAGTTTGGCCTTAAGTGATTAGCCCATCGCAACCTGCAGCTTTTTTCCACACCGTGCAAGCCCTGAGTGTTTCTGAACTGCATTCAGTTACCTTCTCCATGCTTATTCACATACTCAACTAAAATTGCATCCTCAGCAGATGCCCATGGCCCTTTCTTCAGAACAACGCCACCATTAGAACTTCCACCAAAATAATCACCACCATTACTCAGAAGTGAATCAGAAGAGAGCACACCATCTTCACTCTCCGCAGTAGAGCTGCGACCCATTTTGTCAATCGCATCTAATCTACCTCAAATTCTGAAAACAACTGCAAGTTGAGAGAAAAAGACCTTATCAAATTACTCAACATTATGCAAAGTCAACAAATATTTGATACATAAGAAGGAAAAAAGATATGCAATATAAATAGCTTACTGATGGATTCTTATTGCCGCCTATAAACTCAAACATACGAAAACTCTAACCAAATAAAACAACCAGTCGCCATATCCAGAAATTTAACCGCTATTGGCTATAGCCCAGAGAAATGATAACCAAAAAGGATCACAAAAGCCACTACATCCAGAAATTATCAACGTAAGACAAACTCTCAAATTATCAAATTATGAACATGAAAATTGCCAATTGCAATTAACAACAACTCACCGAAATAAACTCCCTAGTGAAAAAATTGTATTTCATCAACAATTAATACTCCAACGCAACACAATTTACCAAATATAGAATTAACAACAATAACCCCCACTTCATTGATTGCAGCTAATAAATGCATGCCAATAAACAAATACATCACTTCGCATTTCGCAATAAATAATAGGGTTGACTCAATAATTGCAATTTTTTATTCGGAATTCATCCTACTCATCAATCAGCTACGTATTCCTAATTCTACTGAACAGCTAAAATGGAAATACGTTAATTCGAATCGCGATAAAACAATTACCTGAATCGGGAGGAATTGAATTTGGATTGAAGAACTGGAGCTCAGAAAAGGAAAGAAAAGGGGGAAAAAAGTATTGAGAGACAATGTAAAAGGGAAATCGGAAAAAAGAAAATTATACGCGGATGCTTGAGCTATATATAGAAGTGTATGTATATGTGTATGTATTGTTTAATACACAGAGTATATGTGTATTTGTGTGTGTATGTAGAAAAAAAGTACTTGCCGAAATATCTGAAAGTGGGAGCAGATTGCCGAGTACAGGCCTCAGCCTGCCATACCCAATTAGGAACTAGTCAATTTCACTTCTACTCAAATTTTTTTAAGTTAAAATATTACTTTTATTTTAATTTAAAAGTACCAAAAAGAAATCTAATTTTAAATGATCGTTTTTATTTTCTTGGTATAACTAATACTAATATTTTGATGCCTTTCCAAAAAAAAAAGGCTAATATTTTGATGAATAACACTCTTTTAAATTATGTCTATATAAATTTTATCATTGTTTTACATAAAATTTATTATTATTTTGTTATTCAAATAATTATAGTTTTTATGCATAATAGTAATAATTTTTGTGTATAATAATAATTGTATTTGTACATAACAGTAATATTAAAAAAATAAATTTCCCCGTGAATTCGGGTACCCATAAATTTTGATCTATCTTGATTGATGAGAAGTTGGTAAAAGTATATTAGAAACATTAATCAAGATTACATAAAGTATTAAACTAATCAAGATTACGTGAAATATAGCTTGCAATTCAAATTTGAACGAGCATACAGAGGGAGAAGCGGAAAAAAATATTTTTTCTCTTTATATTAATACACACTTCTCCTTATAATAGTACATTTGTGTTGATACAATCATACAATTTTCAATATTTTACCTATGTTAACATAAAAGTAAAATCGTACGTATTAAAAAATGTTAATAAAATAGACCTACGAGATAAATTTTTTTATATTTCCTTGGCACGATATTTTTGGGAAGATTCGTTTGAATTGATTCGACCCACAAGTGATCCATGGTTTTTATGTCCCGTTTTTAAATATGCTACTATTGAATGTGAAACGTTTTTATAGTAGTGTTCTCAAATGATATCGGGATAATTGGTGTTCAAATAATATTTTGTTAATTTTAAGAGTTTATTTGTGTGGATGTTACAAATTCTCATATAAAATTTGTTCACTATGTAAAATTGGATTCATACCAATGCCACAACATTCATTAATTAATAACATTATTCTTATAAATTAATATTATAATATTTATATATATATATAATTATTAGCAATATGATATTAGTATAATAAAGTGTCAAGTATTATGATATTCATTTATAAACATAATACTCCCTCTGTTTTGCAATAAGTGTTCTTTTAATTTTTTTTAGTGAAATTAAGAAGGGCATGTATTGATAAAATTGTCCTTATTTAATAAATGTTTTTTTACGTACCAACTTTTATGACCATACCAAATTCTCTTTTACACATCTCAATAGTTATGAGTAATTTGTAAACTTAAAACAAGGACAAATTGTTAAAAAAAATAGTTAAAAAAAATAAATTAAGAAGATATTTAATATTGGAGAAACAAGAAAAACTTAAAGGATATTTATTAAAAAACGAAGAGGAGTAATATAAATATCATAGAGTGAATAAATTTGTCTAGAGACTGAGTCGTGAATGTTCAGTTGATTACTCAAGTCATGTGATGTGGGACTTGAGTAGTGACATAAACCACATACTTGTTTAAATAATGTTAGATGCCAAAATGATATACTAATAAATATGGTACACCATATATTACGCGCACATAAATATATAGTAGTGTTCTTTTTGACTCCGCTATGTATATATATTTAAAAAAAAAGGAAAGAAGCTAGACGTATTTGATGTGGTAGAATTAGTTTTTCTTTTGAGAAGGTCATTGTGTGAAATATTATACACTTGTGTTATATGCAATACAACATAAATAAAGTAAAAATTGTCCAAATTCGTTGGTCAGCAGGGGCGGGGCGGGCGCGGGCAGCGCGCGGGCAGTGGGCTTCAGGTTAGTGCGGACGAATATGTATTTATAGAAGAATATATTTATCAAATATGTATTGTAGTTTAGTGGTTTAGATTTGTTGTTAATGAATTTGGTCGCAGGTTTGATTCCTACTAAACACATTTTTTTTTTGTCAATTTTTTGTATGTTACTACATCTATGTATAAGTGTTACTACATTGTTATATTGAAAAAACCTCATATCTTGTGTAACACGTAATAAAACATATCGTAACACATAAATATTCATAAGGTAACATGGGTCACAAGGTAACATATTATTGTTCATATGGTAACACATGAGTATTCACATATTATTACGACGATATATGAACAGTGTTACATATTACTATAAAAACATGTGTTACTACATGAACAAAAAGTGTTACCCTATGAAGAAAAACGTGTTACCACATGAACAAAACCAGTACAAGCGCGAAAAGAAATCACCAGTCCAAAATTACAGATTTAAAGAACAACTGGATATGTTACTACATGAACAAAAGGAGTGTTACCATATGAGCAAAAGAGTGTTACTACATGAACACAAACCAGTACAAACGCGAAAAAAAATCATTAGTCTAAAATTACAGATTTACAGAACATCGTGAAAAGAGTGCAGAAGGATCTGAATTTCAGCATACACTTTGTGTTGAAGGGTAATTCAAACACCACACATTTTCTATTTTCTTCACACCAAAATTTAAATTGAACAACCTAGATTTCATTCAGTGATCGAAGCGAATCGAAGAAAATTAAATTGGACAAGAAATTAGGGCACGAACGAGGAAGAAGAACCCGTGAGATCCGCCATCAATCTGAAGAGAAGATGAAGAAGAAGAAACCTGACAGCTCTCGTGCTGCGCGACGCGAAGAAGATAAAAAAAGCTCATTAGCCCAACAGCAACCTGCCCTAACCCGTCCTCTTGACCCGCGAGAAAAAAATAAAAAAAAAAGTTCAATTGCACATATCACTTGTATGCAATATTGTATACAAGTTTTTGTCTTTCTCTTTTTTCTTCTTCTTAATTTTTATGTTTAAGTTGCATAAAATAGTGTTAAATCTTAACGCATAATATCAATTCTCATCACATAGCATCAAGTCATATTTAGAAAGCCACTACCTAACTAGCGTCTCCTATTACACGGAAATGGAGGTCGAATTTTTCCAATCCTTCAATTTACAATTTATGAAAGGGGTGAAATATTTAAGACGAAAACTCGTATAAGACGGTCTCATGTATGAGATGGAGTACAACTTAGTACAAATCAACATCCATTTTTTCCAAAATATTAAAACGTCAATGTCCAAATTATATTCCGTCTCACCGTGAGACGGTCTTATGCAACTGTGTCTCAACATTTAAATAGGGGATATGAAAGAAGAGATTAGGCAATATATTAAGCATGTGGAAAATGGTACTAGCCACTTATCATTCCGTATTTATTATTAACAGTACAACAATATTTGACTATACACCCTGATAACATTAATAAAGCATATCCAGAAAATGATTGGGGTGGATTAGAAAATATATTAATCTAGATTATAAAAAAATAAGAGAGTATAAAAAAATATTCATATAAATTTCTTTTTTATCAGTAAAGAGAATTTTTTTTAAAGATTTTGGGTATAAGTCATACCCAAGGCATAAAATATTTACAAATTATCGTTCAAAAAACATCCTAGAATTGACATGTCAATTGTTGAATATATAATTCAATCCCATTGGATCCTTCACCCATATTCAATTAATTCCTCACTCTAATCTTGAGTTCCTTTACAATTTTATTGATTGAGAAAATGTCATTGCTAAATTATAATAAATAAATTTCAAAGATACATTTTAATCAGTGTTTTTATAATTAGATCGACGACCAAATTGAACTGGACACCGATTCGCGGTTCAATCGGTTGGACCGGGCGGATTGCATGTTTAACCATTAAAATGATCCCTATCAATTTTTTAAAAATATTTCCTTCATTATATTAAAAAAAAATATATGCACTTATAAAATTAATTTAGTCCTTAAATATTGAAAATTTGTTACAAATTGCCTATACACAACTTCACTACTCAAATTACCTATAAATAAACTATCTAAAAAATATAATTTATAAGTAAATCTATTTGTAGACAAATTCCAATCAATTGACAAATCCTAATTCACGTATTTCATGTAAAAATATTGGCGTCGTAGATTAAAATTTGCACAGCGGAGAGGATGATTTGATATTTTGGGAAAAAAATTATTGTAGTAGTTTTAACTTCGACGACTTATTCAGTTGTATGTTTTTAGAAATTGCCTACATCTTTTTTTTTTTTTTAAGGTAATCAATAGTTCTCAAAGATAATAATCAATTAAAATAATTTATTTTACTACTGGGCACATGACACGTATTTTCATCTCGCTATAGTCCAGAACCGCAACCACCACAAGAGGGGATCATTCGAAACTGCAACTCAGAACGGAACCGCAACCATCACAAGAGGGGAACCACCACCCTACCACAAGGAGACCACCATAAGAGAGAATAAATTTTTTTTATCCGTGTCTCGAACTCAAGACCTCAAGATCTTAGATAGTGGATCTCTAATCACACAAGCTATCCACACTTAACTTTCCTCCATCTTATATACCACTAAAATAGAAAATCATTATATTATCTACAGGATTTTATAATATGTATAAATTATATGTTTATTAATGATATCATGAATAAGTATATTAAAGGTAGAGAAAAATCAATATGAATGAAAAGTGAATGAATTTTTTGTTTTTTTCCCTTATCAAATTTCTTGGATTTTACTCAAAGTTAGTTGATTACTTGCTGCAACAGAAGATGAGTCATGACTGTTTATGTGCAGGATATGGCCTAATAAATACATCACACCATATGTGTTGTCACCTACAAAATTAGTAAACATTTAAGTCGTCAATATAAATTCTTTATCTTTTCTTAGTTAAAAAAACATTTTCACATTATTTTATTATATCAAAAAAATAATGTATTTGCTCGTTTTCGAACATATATATGACTTTCCCCGGGAATTAACATAGTTATAAATAAGTACATGTAATTTTGAGGAACAGCTTTTATAGACTATATATGTGTATATATATATACTTATATATATACAGTATACTAGAGCTTGAAAAATATTAATAATAATAATGGAAAAAAATGTATCCGTGACGGAATATGTTGAGATATGTATTAAAAATTGTCGTGAATTTTTAGCTAAAAGGGACCATGCTCCAAGTTGTAAAAAGAGTGATGCAAGCTAAGTCAGATATTCCATTATCAGTATACCTAAGTTTATTTGGTTGATTATGATAAGTCATAAAACTTACGTATGCATGAAATCTTTTTCATAATTATGCCAAATGCATGCATAAAACTAGTTTTTTTTTTTTTTAAAGTGCTGCCTTTTCTATATTTTATGAATAAACTAGATAATAGTATTGTTGGAGAATGAGTTGCACAGATCTATTCGGGGTGAATATTTAAATACAAATTTAATTATTTAATTATTACTAGCATGAATTAATCATATATTAATTCAAATAATAATTGTAACAACATATCATGCATATAATAAGCCACGTAAAACCTACGCATGCGGAATCTACGGGTTTACGTGAACGTACCTCTCGGGATGGCAGTGACTTCGGTCGGACGGACTAACCAAAAGGACTTCCCAAGTATTCCCTTAGCCCTTGCTCAACTATCCGGTGGAAGGACACTTGTCGAACAATTAACAAAAGGAAAAAATAAATTTTGTTGCACCACCTTTGTGGATTTGCTAATTTTTCCAGCACATGGAATTGTGTTTGGGAATGAAACAATCATCCTCTATTTATAGGAGAGGAGTGGTCGAAATTTTAAGTAGAAAATCAATGTGGGAAAAGACTTTACTTGATCACCAAGTAATCTTGAATATATCTCATATATTCTTTTTCCCATAATTAAAATATTCCACAAAAATTCCACCTCCTCAAATATTATGGAATTTCGAAAATAATGCCTTGCAATATTCCAAGATTTGGATCTTCTTGAATTTATGAGATATTCTTGTATTTCAAGAAATACATATCTTCCATAATATCTTTTCAAGAAAATCAAGAAAATCTTTCTTGCCCATTATCTTCAAATTTTCGAAAATTCTATATAGATAACCAAGTGGGAGATTTCTTGAATTTAATGAGATAATCTTGTATTCCAAGAATACATATCTTCATTCCATAACAAAATTCAAAGAAAATCTTTCTCCCTCTTTTATCCATAAATTTCGAAATATTAGGGAAAAATTAAGCAACAATATTTATTTTATTTTATTTTAATCACCTTTTCAGTTAATGGACTATTTGTTGGGCTACTCAGAGGGCCTTTAGGAGAATTAAGATTGGACCTTCTAATGGACCTTGAATATCTAATATTGAGCCACAATATAATTCAAGCCCATAAATATTAATTAATCCCACTACATAATTAATATTGCACTATCCATCTTAACCCATATTGCAGTCAATATGACTCTCAGTCATTATTTCCCGTGTTTAAGATTATCTAGTCCATTAATTAATTCAAGCCACTGAAATAGCTTTCCGTTAATTAATATCTTTTGTCCTTGGTCAAGAGCGGTTCAACATTATTATCCATACCAGGAAATAAATTTCACTTGCAAGATTTGGTATGATAAAGCTTATGAACCTCCCCAGGGGCAAATCAAACAAGCGTATTTGCAATAACGATTCTTTGTATTAAATCTTAACAATCACACGTGTGACCAATAATATTGCCCAAGATAAAAAGTATTGAATCTCTCTCGATTCGCTACCCATGATAAGTCAAAGCAATAGTTACCAATCCCACGTGATCCTATTTAAGGGACGAAGGTTAAGAAACAACGAACCACCGAGGTCTAATTCTTGTTGATTCTCAAGAATTTATCCTCCAGCCAGGTTCTATTCAAATACCGATTCATGCACTAGTGTAATCTCTTGGTCAAGACAAACCAATCCCGAGCCTTACACCTCAACCTTTTCGTGATGGGTTGTTCATTTCCATCTAGGTCGTGAATGGCGTACTTTTTAGTTACAAAGGGATTGGCATTAATTTAATCTTACGTGATCCGGTATCACTAAATTAACTACAATGTAACACGCGTCACGAATTATTGAACAATTATGCAATAAATATATGTAACATTCAATCATATTTAAAGCATCATTGATAAACAATTTATTTTGATAAATAAGTGCGAAAAATTAGGTTTTGATTATACAAAGTAAAAAGCATACTTTTCAATTATAATCCCAACAATCTCCCACTTATACTCAAAGTCCGCTTTTAAGTATACTACAACATGTCTCGCGTAGTCCGTGACATCTAATGTCACCTACGAACCTAATAATTTCTCCCACTTATACTCAAAGCAGATTGGCAACGGTCTTGACACCCATTCAACTCACATGTCTCTCGAATGTATTGAGGAGGGGCGGCTTTGTGAATGGATCTGTTAGGCCGTCCTCGAGACGCCATTTATCTTTGTCACATCTATATCTCTTCTCTTAACGACTTCTCGTATAAGATGTCTTTTCCTTTAATGTGTTTGTTTGACTCGTGGACTCTTGGTTCTCTTGAATTTGCAAGCGCCCTAGCATATATATTGCTAGACAAATTGAGAACACCATCCAAGTTCACTAAGAAGATCTAGAGCCCAATCGGTTCTTTCCATTTGCTTCTGGCGGCTACTTGCCGACTTCTATGGTTGAGTCATTGATGCATTTTGCTTCACTCTCGTCCATCGATGGCTACACTTCCCAAATGGAAACATATTTGGCGAAGGCGAGATAATTTTTTGGAATCTAAATCGATTGGAAATCCGAGTCCGTGTGGCCGATGGGGATTGGAGTATCGGATCGATAAATCAACATTCTATCCCGAGTTCTTTTCGGACGCGAATGTTTTTAAGCGTCAAATCAATCTTGCTTTCCTGGGTTACTTTGATATCTTGCTACCATGCCGTGGGCAAAGCAGGATATCCGGTCTCGTCTACAATAATGCATACATAAGGTTTTCGACGGTAGAAGCACAAGAATACCTTTCATGTCATCTATCTCCTTTTCGTCTCGGGGAACATTTTCTTGGATAGATGGATTCCAAGTCCGAAAGGTACGAATCCTTTCTTGGAATCTTGCATCTTTGAATCGTTTAAAAACCCGGTGTCTATGTATGAAACTTGCGATAACCCGATCATCATTTTACGGCGATCTCGAGTTATCTTGATCCCAAGGATATGTCAGGCTTTCCCTAAGTCTTTCATATCAAACTGTTTTGAAACCATGCCCTTACGTCGATCACACCTTCACATCGTTCCCGATGATCACAATGTCATCTACGTATAGTACTAAGAATACCAATGCGGGTTAAAACACTTTTCATACACACAACTTTCAAACTTGTTTTGATCAAACCCATAAGACTTTATAACATGATCAAAACATTGGTTCCAAGCTCTGGATGCTGTTTGAGTCAAGTAAATGGACCCTTGAGCTTACAAACTAGGTGTTTTTGGCTGTTTCAATGAAACCTTGGGTTTGTTGCATATAGATCTCTTCATCAAGACTTCCTTTAAGGAAAAGCTGTCTTGACATCCATTTCTTGATTTCAAATTCGAAATCTTTGACAATCGATAAGAGAATACGGATAAACAAAAGCATGACTATGGGCGAAAAAAAGTTTCCTCATGTCGATCCCTTCTTTTACGAGTATAACCTTTCGCCACTAGTCTTGCTTTAAAGGTTTTCAACCTTCCCGTCCGGTCCTCTTTTCCACTTATATACCCACTTGCATCCAATGGGTTTGACCTTTCATTAAGTGGTTCGACTAGCCTCACACTCTATTATGAAACATAGAACCCATTTTTCGGTTATCATTGATGTTTGCCAATAATCTGCATCCTTATCTTGGGTGCCTCGTCATATGTCCATGGGTGCGATTCATCTTATTGGGAATCAAGTCCGAGGACTCTCCTATTCCCATGAATCTCTCGGTTGTCAAACAACCCTCCTACTACTGACGAGGTTAGGTTGTGAAACGTATCGTTTGGTATATCATCTAATCTGATTGTACTTGAGGTTTGCCCTCTAAGCTCATTTAAGGTAATCTCATACGGGTTTTCTTTGGTTCATATAGTCTTCTTCCAAAAATCTAAAGTGGGTCTTGATGACCACTTTTTGATCTTCGGGACTATAGAACATACACCCTTTTTGTTCCTCGGGGTATCCCTAAAACAAACCTTAATTTCGATCGAGGATCCAACTTACGGGCTTCCTTATCCAACCGTGGGCGGACACCCCCAAATTCTCATGTGTCTCATACTAGGCTTGCGCCGGTTCACAATTCTTTGGGAGTTTTGGGAACCGATTTGGATAGCACCAAGTTCGAGAATGTAAGTCATTTGTTTCCAAGGTATGACCCCGAAGCGACTCGGGGAAGATCCAAGATAACTCATCATTGATCTAACCATTTCCAAAAGAATTATGTTTCTTCGCTCTGCAACCCGTTTTGTTGAGGGTTAAGTGCGCAAATGATTTGGGATACAATCCCTTCATCGGATAAGCGGTTCAAAAACTCATATTTGAGGTATTTGCCTCCACGATCGGATCGTAGAGACTTGATACGTTTTCCTATGATTCTCTGTTTGAGCCTTAAATTCTTAGAATTTTTCAAAGGTCTCATATTCATGCTTCATAAGGAAAATGTACCTTGAGTAATCATCAATAAAATTACTCATAACCTCCTCTTGCTTTGGTTGACATTGGACCACATACATACGTGTGAGCGATCTCTAACACTTCTTTGGCCCTATTCCCCTTGGCTCCCAAATGCCCTCTTGGTCATATTACCCTCCAAACATGATTTGCGAGGTTGTGATTTGTTCAACTTGGAGACGCGGCTCGGTGAACCATCTTTCACCAACCTTTGGATCCTCTTTGGATTTATGTGACCTAATCTTAGATGTCAAAGAAGTATTTCGTTCACGCTTTCTTTTTATCGGAAATAGTTGATATGTTATAGGATGCATTTCATGAGTGGTGTGCCAGATTAATTGTATAGAGATTTTCCATCAATGTCATATGAGATACACTCATCATTTAAAAAATGATGTCATTCTTATTAGAAGAAACTTAGTGTCCTTTAATCGAATTTTAGAAACCGAAAGTGAATTCTTTCTAAAAGCGGGAACATAAAGATAATCTCAAAAAAACTTTATCTTCAAAGATATGTGCACTTCTCCCCATTGCTTTAACTTCTACTCATGTAGCATTGCAATATCTCTGCTACTTGCATAGTATTGCAATAATCGTTACTATTGTAGCATTGCAATATCGCCACTTCACGTAGCATTGCAATGTCTTCTACTTTAAATAACGTTGCCCGGTGTGATGAGGATCTCACTCCCACTAAGTTCTTGGGATCATTTAGAACCGTGAAGCCAACATGATTAGTGGATCTCGTATCAACCACCCACGAATGAGAAGTATCGCCCGCTAAACAAGTTTTAACGACTAGTGCGTGAGAATTACCTTTCTTTCCATCCCTTTTGGGGTTGGAGCAACCAAAACCTCCATTGTCCTCTCTTACCGCATCTTAAGCGCCTTCCTCTTTGGATTTTCCTTGACACAACAAGCATTCCTCATCTTACCATTGCCCTTGGCTTGATTCAGTTTTATTGTTTATGGCCTTTGGTCCTCTTCTTTATCTTGCCTACCCTTGGCCTAGAAGATGAAGAAGGACCACTTTGCCGAATCAAAAGCTTGAGTTTGGTGCCTTATCATCATTCTGCCGAGACCAAAAAGCTTGCAACAAATTATTAATGAGGCCAAAATGCTCAAAAACCTTTTAGGAAGTAGAAGTACCAAATTCATCCGAGTCTCCGGATCATAATCTGCGCTCGGAATCTCAAGTTTGTTGGATGGACCATCTATTTTGAGGGCGTAATCCCCACGGGTTTGCCCTCCACCATTTTCAAATGACGACATCTCTCAAAAGGTGATCCGACGAGTCCGCGTGTTTTGACTCGTCGGTTGGCTCATCGATTTTGGTGTGTCAAGAATCCACTTGTCTTTTTGTGCAATTAGGACAATTATAATTTTTCGTTTCCAATATAGTTTCCATACATATTGTATTGACTTTAAGTATAATAACGATGGATTAAAAGGTAGCGACACGCCGAATCGAAATAAACAACTATATCTGATAACACAAGTATATCACAAGGTTAGATCACATGCTTCATATTAAAATCTAAAAAAATATGAACATGCATCACCAACATCTCAAAAGCAGTTTAAATAAGCCACGTTGGGTGGGTCATTATTTAAACACATTCAGCAAAGTTACAAACAAAACGATTACAAACCTTTAATATCCAGATTAATAGTTGGCTCTGACTCGACCAATATAAAATCGATGGGGACTTGAGAAGTATATGCATATCAATTTTATACCTAAGTAATAACCATGATTAAATCTGAGATTATTATTTCGCTTTGATCGAGCCTCGTTGGGAGGTCATCGCCGCCACTAGTAATAACCCACAATCATCGGTTTGGAATTCATTCATATGAAACCTATCTTTTGACCGTCTGGGTTGAAATTTATCAAAAGAATTCACAAATAAATAAATCATGGAGGTCAAAATTAATTCAATTTTATTATCAGGAATAAAATTATCAATTAATTATTTAAGCATACTTAGTAATTTTGAAGGTGAGATTTTTCCATTTGGCAACCCTCATGCAAACACATTTAAACAAATTAAATAAAGCATAAGATAAATAAAATAAATCAAGCAAAAAAGAAAAAAAAAAAAAACATATCGGGCACAAATTATCCAATTATCATGGTTTGATTTTTTCTTGGCTTGATCTTGAAGAAACACGTCTCGAATATCTCCCACTCGTTTATCTTGAAAAATGCTTCGTCTCGAAACGCCACGCATGGCGGCTCGCGGTAAGGATCTGCTTGCCCGCATTGACTAGAAACGGTATAAACATAGCCGTGGTCTCCGCCCGTCGATGCCTCGGCGGTGTCGGCGACTCTCGGCGGCAGCAGCTCCCAGCGCATATGATATACCGCGTACTGCCCGCGCGCTTTGGCCCGTCTGCCGTCTTGTGCGGCCACGATCTCTGGCCTTTCGTGACGACCTGCGCCCTGCGGCCGTCGTCTGTGTAGCGCCAGCGCCGCCCTTGGGATTACGGATTTGTCCTTTAATTCTTCGTCTCTTCGTTTCGAATCCGGTTACAATTTATTTACAAAATAAATAAACTGAATCTAAATAATCTATTCGTTGATCCAAATCAAACAAATCTGGTACACTAAATTGGATTTTCTCCGCGGTAAAAACGAATCGAGCGAATCGAATGAAAACCACAATTTATATGCATGCGTAAATAAACACATTAAAATCCATGACAATTGGATACCGCAAAAGCAGATCTAATGATTCTACTATCTAATTTCAAATTTAATGTCCACGAATTAAATTACAATTTAAAAATTGAGCAAAACCGTGGCTCGATACGTTGTTGGGGAATGAGTTGCACAGATCTATTAAGGTGAATATTTAAATACAAATTTAATTATTTAATTATTACTAGCATGAATTAATCTATATTAATTCAAATAATAATTGCAACAATATATCATGCATATAATAAGCCACGTAAAACCTACGCATCGCGGAATCTACGGGTTTATGTGAGCGTACCTCTCGGGATGGCGGTGACTTGATTCGGACGGACTAACCAAAAGGATTTCCCAAGTATTCCCTTTAGCCCTTGCTCAACTATCCGGTGGAAGGACACTTGTTTAACAATTAACAAAAGGACAAAATAAATTTTGTTGCACCACCTTTGTGGATTTGCTAATTTTTCCAGCACATGGAATTGTGTTTGGGAATGAAACAATCATCCTCTATTTATAGGAGAGGAGTGGTCGAAATTTTAAGTAGAAAATCAATGTGGGAAAAGACTTTTCTTGATCACCAAGAAATCTTGAATATATCTCCTATATTCTTTTTCCCATAATTAAAATATTCACAAAAATCTCACCTCATCTCAAATATTATGGAATTTGAAAATAATGCCTTGCAAGATTCAAGATTTGGATCTTCTTGAATTTATGAGATATTCTTGTATTTCAAGAAATACATATCTTCCATAATATCTTTTCAAGAAAATCAAGAAAATCTTTCTTGCCCATTATCTTCAAATTTTAGAAAATTCTATATAGATAACCAAGTGGGAGATTTCTTGAATTTAATGAGATAATCTTGTATTCAAGAATACATATCTTCATTCCATAACAAAATTCAAAGAAAATCTTTTTCTCCTCTTTTTATCCATAAATTTGAAATATTAGGAAAAAATTAAGCAACAATATTTATTTTATTTTATTTTAATCACCTTTTTAGGTTAATGGACTATTTGTTGGGCTACTCGGGGGCCTTTAGAAGAATTAAGATTGAACCTTCTAATGGACCTTGAATATCTAATATTGAGCCACAATATAATCAAGCCCATAAATATTAATTAATTTCACTACATAATTAATATTGCACTATCCATCTTAACCCATATTACAGTCAATATGGCTCCGATCATTATTTTTCCGTGTTTAAGATTATCTAGCCCATTAATTAATTCAAGCCTTTGAAATAGCTTTTCAGATTAATTAATATCTTTTGTCCTTGGTCAAGGAACGATTCAACATTATTATCCATCTGGGAAACAAATTCCACTTGCAAGATTTGGTATGATAAAGCTTTATGAACCTCCAAAGGGGCAAATCAAACAAGTGTACTTGCACACGATTATTAAGTATTAAATCTTAGCAATCACATGTGACCAATAATATTGCCCAAGATAAAAAGTATTGAATCTCTCCGATTCGCTACCCATGATAAGTCAAAGCAATATTTACCAATCACGTGATCATATTTAAGGGACGAAGGTTAAGAAACAACGAACCATTCGAGGTCTAATTATTCCTTGTTCAGTTCTGAAGAATTTATCCTCATGTAGGTCTATTAGTAATTGATCGATCATGCACTAGTGTAATATCTTGGTCAAGACAAACCAATGAGTCTTACACCTCAACCTTTCGTGATGGGTTGTTCATTTCCATCTAGGTCGTGAATGCGTACTTTTTTAGTTACAAGGAATTTGTTAATTTAATCTTACGTGATCCGATATCACTAAATTAACTACAATGTAACACGTCACGAATTATTGAGCGTTATGCGATAAATATATGTAACATTCAATCATATTTAAAGCATCAGTGATAAACAATTTATTTCAGTAAATAAGTCTGAAAATTCAATTTCAATTATACAAAGTAAAAAACATACTTTTCAGTATAATCCCAACAAGTATTTCTAATTATTATAATCATATGTATTCACTTGAAGATTGTTGTATATGTGTGCCAATTGCAGCCCATAGTTGCTTGACGAGATTATGCAAAAAAAGATGAAGAAGTGTTAGGAAGAGCAAGATCGTGACACGTGGAATCAAATTCCAAATAAGATTTTGGAGAAATTGGGTTTTCATATTATCTAATTAATTAACTAGTGAAGTGTTGATCATTAGTTGTTGAACAATTAATTGATGGCGTAAAGTTTTTTTTTTTTTTTTGAAAAGAAAAGATAGAAATTCTTTAATGGGTACTCGAATCCCGAATAGTATACAATTGAAGCACTAATCTCTTACATGGATAATTTATCTGGTAAACAAACTAGCGGATGATCCTCCCAATTAAGATGCAAGAACAATAGGAAAAGAAAGGAGACACCACAAAATGTATGTAAAATAGAGAGGGTGCTAGAGAGGATTTTAAAGAGAGATAATAATTTAGAGAGGGTTTTAACGAGAGAAAATATCTCTCTTTAAAATGAGGGTCGGGAACCATATAGCGAGGGAAAGATTAAACCCTCGTTAAATTAACGAGGGTTTTGGTGAGTACTGACATGTGTCCCATTTCCCGATGACTTTAACGAGAGTTTCCTGCCCTCGTTAAATGACGAAAAATTATAAAATTGAAACACGCGAGTTTCGAACCCACATCGCAAGCCCCCGAACACACCCACACAACCACTTGGACACGCGCCCACGGTACTTTTTGCATTATTTGGGTGATTTTTTCGCCCCCATGGTGTATCGAACACGCGACCTCCCGGTATGTGGAGGCCTTGAGTGTTTCGCCAAACCGTTTGGGCACGGTTAGCTACTTGTCATCAATGCCTTTCTAATTGTATATATTATATATATGTATGTATTGTATATTTATGTGTTATATATATGTTTGTATATTTATGTGTTATATATATGTATGTATTATATATTATATATATATATATATGTATGTATTGTATATTTATGTGTTATATATATGTATGTATTGTATATTTATGTGTTATATATATGTATGTATTATATATTATATATATATATATGTATCTATTATATACAAATGTTTATTTTATATATATATATATATATACATTTAAGTTTAATTAAAATGTTTATAATTAAATTATGAAATAAATAATTTATATTTTTTATATACTTATTAATATGATTTTTTTTAAAATAATATTTTAATATTCTTCCTCACAATTTACTAATACTATATATGTACACTCGTTTTTATTAAAATATTTTCTTTCACAATTTGCCAAATAATCACTTTTATATTATCTTTCACTATAATCACTTTATTAAAATATTTTTTTAAAAATTACTTTTATATTATTTTTTCACTACATATATACATATATATATATATACACACACACACACACGTACCAATTCTCATAGACTAACATCAATTCTCATAAACTAATCGTAGAGATTAATTAATCCGGTGAATGAAACATCTTGTTCCGACATCTAAATTTGTTGCAGGGGCACCTAATATTTCCTTGGTTCATCCAATTCGGATTACTAGTGACGAAATCTATAAATGATTCAAATCCATTGTAAAATTCGAAAGATATCAATGCCGTTAATCGATCTTGTACTATACATCCAACGTAAACGACCAGAATAATCCATATCAATTTGTTTCACATTTACGAATTAATTAATATTCAAAAGCCTACTTAATAATTAATATTTCCTAAAATTTTCGGCAGAGTTTTCTTTTATTTTATCGTATTTCCCAATTAATCAAGATCCTACGTGCATCCATTTCCGACTTAATCAATTAAAATTAATCAAGTTGGAACGCACATGTTCTACAACAAGCAATAACCAACAAATATTCATCAACATCGATCCCTCCACTCCAACGTAATTAATATATTCTTTACACCACAACTATACTAAATAAGCTAAATTAAGTTAATACTAAATTAACCTAAATAGTACTAATTAATATACACGTGTTAGCTAAATAATACAAAACTAATACTACACAATAAAATAATTATTTAACTAATACTACACAATAAAGCAACTAATACTTATAATTAAAACAATTAATCAACTAATACTACACAATAAAACCAACTAATACTACACTATAAAACAAGTAATACTAAACAATTAATCAACTAATACTACACAATTAATTAACTAATACTAACAATTAATCAACTAATACTACACAATAAAACCAACTAATACTACACAATAAAACAAGTAATACTACACAATTAACCTAGGAAAATCAAGAAAAAGCAGTGAATTTGAACAAGATACATGATGAGAGAGCACCATTTCCGTTTTAATCGATCGAATATTGAAAACCGAAAAAAAATGAGGTTGAGGGGTTGGTTTTTATAGGCGGGGGGCTTTAAAGAGGAAAAAACTCTCGTTAATCGAGGAATCGGCCTCGTGTAGAGCGGTTGATTGGCCATTGTAGGGGGCAATGCTTTTCAAAATTGGCGAGGGTTATATTCCCTCGTTAAATGCATGTTGAATATGACGAGGGTTTTAATCCCTTGTTAATTGGAGTGTCTATTTTGACAAGGGATTTTAACCCTCGTTAAATGTGCCCTCTTAAATTCCTCGTTTTGACCCTCGTGAACCAGTATCCCTCCAAAACCCTCTTTAATTGACAAGGGTTTTCAAACCCTCTTTAAATCAGGCATTTTTTGTAGTGAGATAATGAGCTCGTATCCACTTTCAGAATAAAACTTGATTCCGTCAAACTAAATGACACAACATCGATCTACACGTTCGTTATAAATGATCATTGTGTATTTGCAATTGTAATGAAATTTGGTGGGTGAGAACTGAGAAGTTAATACACGAACTTTTGAGGAAACATGAAGAGTAAGTAGCTAGAAATATATTTTCGCACTACACACACACACACGTCTTTTAAGAGGTACAAATGGTAAATACGTTGCAATTTCTATTTGGCTTTGTGTAGTGTGGGTGTTGTGGAAAGAACATAATGTCTTATTCTTCGATGGTGCCAAATTTTATGTGAAAATAGTTGTTGATAAAATAAAAATAAGATTTTGGAGTTGGTTTTATGTCATAGGTTTGAAATATTCTAATTTTTCTTATGCCTGATTGATTATTTAACCCTAGAATGGTTCTAGATTGTTGATCGTGTAAATATATTTGTATTTATTTGGGGTACTTCTTGTACCCAATGATCGAATAAAAATTTTACTTTTTTGATTAAAAAAAACTTAATTGAATTCCACTACATTAATGACAATGCATTAGTTTGAGACTAGAGATTATATTTTAATGAGAATTTTGATATTGGTCTATGTAGTTATTTATTTATAAAAGTTGGGCTTATAATTAATTAACAATAATAATATCACGTGCCCATCATGTCAGCTGCTTAATAAATGGACATTGATGTGACTCGTATTCGGACAAAAAATCCCTATTAAAAACTTAGGACTTAGGAGTAAATTAATAGAATGTCCATATAAATATGAGTAATTTTCTAACATGAATTATATAGCTCCTTAAAAGGAAAAGGAACTATAGCTAATTCTTTTATTGGAAAATAAAAAGATTTTGTTGGAGAAAAAACACATTGCTCATTTCCCAGCTGGATACACGTTTTTCTTTTTCTTTCTTTTTGACAGCGGATACACGTTTTCTAGAAACATGAGAAATTATACCAAAAAGAAAACAGTTTTACGTTTAACTTATATCATTTGGAAAGGTAAATATTTTTGTTTAGCGGGATAAAAAGATAGTTGTTCTCATAATGAACCAATCTGTTGCAAAATTAAAACTTGAAGGAAAATAATCGACTTTGAGTCACTGTACTGTGGACCCTATGCACCAATTCAAATTAGTGCAATTGAATTCAATTTTAATTTGGATGAACTATGCACTCTAAACTCTAACCCCTAAACAATGAACCCTAAATCATATATGAACCACTCGGGCCCGGGTGAACCATGAATCACTTGAGCCGAGTGAACCATGAACCACTCGGGCCTGGTTTTGGTCCGGGTTGAGAAAAAAAACATAAAACTGAAATTAAAGTTAAAAGAAAACTGAAATTGGAAAAAGAAAAAAAACTAAAATTAAATTGCACCAAATTGATTTGGCGCAAATGGTGTACAAGATAATTTCTCATCCATTTGTCATCCACTTTTCTTAGACTGGGTTATTTTTATTTATTTTTGTTCCAATAAATTCATGTTATAATGAAATTTAAAAATAAAAATAGAGCTAAGCCCACTAAATTGGCCCGAAAAATAGCAGAGGTTAACTGGGCCTAAAATAATACTACTCGAACCACCACTATGTAATGTAATGTGCTCAAGCCCAAGCGACAAAAGGCCAAATTGTTTGATACTGTCTCCGTCCCCGTGTAATTATCTCATTTCTTTTTGTTATTTATTTAAAGAATAATAATAAAATAATAAAAATGAAGGATAATTTTGGGTATTGGAACAGAGGAAAAAAATATGTGAAGTAATGAGTGGAGACAAAAACTTGTGTGAACCCGAGTTCACCGTGAACTCGGTTCATTTAGTATCACTGTTATGTACAAAAACTCTCATTGTTGTACATAAAAAACTATTATTGTTATGCACAAAACAATCACTATTTCGAAAATGCTTTATGTTTTTAAACAGTGAAAGTTTTTGTGCATAACAGTGATAGTTTTTACCCATAAGAGTGATAGAGTTCATGCATAGACTTGGTTCACGGGAGTGTTACTCATGAGTGGAGTAGTGAGTGCATTTTTTGTAATATTGTGTGAAAAGTGAGGATAAAAATTATGGATAGTGGAGTTATTTTTCTCTTTTATGGAATGAGAAAGTTATAGTGGGACGTCCATAAAAGGAAAACGAGACAATCATAGTGGGACGGAGGGAGTATTATCTTAGGCTCAGGTTACTCACACCTACCTTTTATACTGTTTGGATTAACACACACTCGTATAATTAATATATTCCCCCTAATTTTTCAAATATACCCTAATTTGTATCTTTCTTATTCACACATCTTCCTATTCAGTTTAAAAAAAAAACCTTGATGCACCTCCACACAAATTGTGAGGCGAGCAAGACAATCACCTCCCCACCTGCTGCTCGCCCACGACCACCGCAACAATGTAAAATTTCAGAAATTTTTTTTTTGAATTATGTACATGAATTCGAAATTTTTTCTCGAACTTACTATAAAAATTCGAGAAATATTTTCGAATAGTAGGATCAATATTTCACATGTAAATCGACGTAAGTTAGTACAATAATTCGAGAATATTTCTCGAATAACATGAAAAAATTTCAAAAAATATTTTCAACCAGAATGATAATTTTTTTATATGTAAAATTTCGAAAAAAGTTTCCGAATTATGTATATAAATTAAAAAAAAAATTACCGAACTTACTATAAAAATTAAAAAAATATTTTCGAACAGTAAGATTAATATTTTCACATGTAAATCAATGGAAATTGTAATTTTGACATTTTATATGTCTATTTTTATAGTATTTCTTTTAAGAGTGTGCTTGCAAACAATAGTGATCGCTTTTAAGCAAGGGTGCAGAAATCGGTAGGCGCCAGGCGGGCGTTTCTTGGCCGCCTAGATTTTTTTTTTCCAGATATTAGTTTTACTTTGAAATTTTCAACATGAAAAATAAAAAATCACAACAATTAACATAAAATTATAGTCATAAATTACAAAATAAGAACTCAAAAGTAGTGTTTTTAATTTTTAGATTTCTTTTAATTAAAAAAAAAATCAGCCACCTAGGCGCGATTTGCCGCCCAGCCGCCTTGTCCGCACAGACCGATTATGCCGCCTAGGCGTGAAAACGCACAGAATGATCGATTTTGTAAAAATCGCCGCGGCCGATCGGCGCCTAGCGCCTAGGTGGCGCGATTTCTGCATCCATGCTTTTAAGTGATTGGAACTGATTTTTATAGTAAAATTGTAAGTGGGTAGTATTAAAAAAAAACATTTGCAAACAATTGTTTATAAGTTGGAGTGTTTGAAAAAAAAATCACTTTTTGATTACTTTACAAAAATATCTTTATGATAATTGTTAAAAAAACATAAAAGTATGTAATGGGCGTAGTTGGAATTATATTAAAATTCTGAGGACGGAATTGTAAGATAGTGAGAATCACTTTAAAGCTAGATAAAGGGGGTGGTGGGTTGCTTTAAAATTTTCGTTTTCAAGTGATTGGGATAATTACTTGGATATGTTTGCAAACAATCCAAAAATGATTATAATCTAGTAACATGGTTGCAAACACTCACTAATTCACAGTATTTTTTAAGTAGACAAATGGAATTGCAGAGGAAGAGTTTAGTTGGTAATTGCTATCCAAAGTAGTCATGATCATAACTTTAGGATTTCAATATATGAATGTTTGGAACATTACACCTTCTTTAGAGCAAATACAAATAACAAACACGACTTCTCTTTTGGGGGAAAGGAAGACGTATATTACTAACTAATGAGGTCTTGATATTGTCTTATAAAAGTTGTTAAAATGGCCATTACTAATAAAACAATCATAATTAAAAGAGGAAAATTGTAAAACCAATTTGAAAAAGAAAACTTGAAACCAAAATTGAGGCACCAAAATAAGGGTGCTGCTAAATGGCCAGACTCACCCCGAGGTGAGTCTGGCAAAATTACTTAACTACCCTTAATGAAATCGTGATAATTTCAATTTTAACGAACCAATTATACCCTAAACACTAAATAATGAACCCTAAATCATGACTTATTTGGACCGGACGAATCATAAACCAGTAGGGCCGGATATAAAATATTTCATTAAAGGTATTAAGATAAATTTACACACATAAAGGGTGTTCACCCGGGTGAATCTGGCCTGGCCATTTAACATTACCCCCAAAATTAATATACGTAAGAAGACAAAAGATGGATTTCATTTGGAAATCAAGAAGGAGCTACAACTGGCGTTTACCAATAATATGCGGACACGTTTCGGAATTCTACAGGCACATATTAATAGCGGCTGCATCCTCTGTAATGCAAATGGTCTGCGGCATGTTGCCCACCCGAATTTATACTTCCTTATCAAAGTTTTTCTATTGAATTTTTGATACAATTTTGAGTATATATACAATTTATTTATTATTTATTAATAAGTTAATCTCAAATTTTATATCTATTAGTAATTTTTTCACATTCAAAACACAATCTATTGATTATATCTTTGGAAAATTAATTGATCGCCTAAAAAAAATGTAAGACTTAATGAATAAATGTATAAATAAATAAAAATGACAAAGTCTCATGTGCAGTTGGTGCACAGATTTAAAATCCGTGCACTCGTCCTTGTTGTAGCACAAATCAAACTGGATATGTGCCCGTATCCGACACGTCAGCAGGGCCCACCTAGGCCAGGATCGACCCGACCCGACAGAGGATCAACCCCACCTTAACGAGCGACCTCCCTCGAGGACAACCCATATGCGAGGTCGGAAAGAGAAGAGTAAAGACTATCTGAGCAGGCGACCTCCCCCGAGGTCGCTCCACGAGCAAAGCCGACAAGCACAACACTAAAAGATAATCCGGCGAAGTCAGGAACCAACGTCTACTTTACGAGACATGACGAGAGCATTTAATATAAAATATATATATAATAGATAAAGTTTTATTGTTTAGATCAATGGTTGTAATAAAACCCTAAAATAAAGGGTCAAAATGCATTTATAGTATTTTAGCTTTTAGGTCTGATCCTCTATAAATAGAGGACCACACCCCCCAATGTAGTGGGCTCACTCTCAATCTCTCCCAAATTTAAGGGAAGAACACAAGAATTCTTCCTGCAGTCTTTGTGTTCGATTATTTACAATTAATTACTTGTTTGTGTTACTAGAATCGATAGCCACATTCAAATTCTTAAATCCGGTATTTTAGTACACAACAATTGACGCTAGAAAGAGGTCTTTACGCACAACGAATCATTGTATCACTTATTTTACTTCTTCATCCTCTATATTTTTCCTCACACATCCCAAAAAACACTCAAATCCGCCATTGTCAAAAACCAACTATCTTTTACCTTCAACAATCTACATATTTGCAGTGAATACCATAGTGTAGACGAAACTGAAAAAGCCCCTTGAAAAATGAAACTGCTCCACCTCCGCCGCCTTCGGCGTCGCGGCCGCAGCACCAGAAATCCGCCGTCCAGAAGTCAGGCGCCTCCCGGAACCCCAAACCGAAGCTGTGCGACCCCCTGTTCAGAAATGGAATCACCAAGGTCCGGCGAAACCGCCGAACCAGCATTTAGCCATCAATGGTCCAATCATTTGGATCAGCCCAACGTCCAATCAACTTAATGCCCCCACTTGGGTTACAAGCTTGTGTTACCAAGCATCGCCATCGCCCCAGCTCCAACACCGCTCATCACACCGTGGATACATTCGCCCCGCCGCGGTTTTCTGCAGGCCACCGGCGTCGCCATCGCTCCAACTCCGCCTTCGCACAACCACCACCGCCTCGTCGGCCATTCTCACCTCATCGGATTTCACGACGCCAACCGCATCACGCCCGGATCTCGAGATTGAAGGCCGCGGTGCCCGTACTGTCCAAGGACATCTGCCGCTGAGGTATGAGTAGGGTATGCGTTTGGGCTTGACCTAATACTGATTTTGGGCCGGTCTGTATGAGTGTTGGGCCTTTTTTAAAAGAAAAATGAGATAGTTTATTTGAATGTTGGGTTTTTAAAATAAAAATGCAGATTTTTTTTAGTTATCAGGCCTGAATAAATGGTTGGGCCTGAATAAAAGAAAATTGCAGGTTTTAAAAGTGATGGGCCGACCAGTTTTTCTAAATTAAATTTTTTGGGTCCAGGGTTGAGTTTCCTTTAATAATTGGGCCCAGAATCTTACTTGATTGAATTTTTGGACAGTTATTATTCATAAATAGTATTTTCGGCCCAATTTAAAAAATAATAAATAATAAATAAATAAATAAATAAAAAATGACAGCAGCTCGAGAAAGTAAATCGTGAAGCCTTTCGAAGCCATGGAAGATTTCAAAAATCTACGAAGAAATATTTTCTTTTTCACTTCATCGAGTTTATTCTATTAATTTTTTTAATATATTCTTTCGCGTATTTTCAAGATACATTAAAAGGCAGGCATAATTGATAAACCTTGAATTCCCTTTTTCATCATTAATTTGATAATTTAAATTCATACATGAATATTCATCTCTCGAATTAATGTATAATATCGCATATACCACTGGCGATGAAATCTTTAATGAACCACATCTTGACTTCACTCTCCCATTTTTCGCCGCTAGATAAAAGAATTGACAATTGAAGCGTGTTGTGAGAAAAATCCGAAATAAAGCAAAAATATATTTGATGATAATTTTCATACGTAAGAATAATGGTGATTAGAAAAATGCCCTGCGATTATATCTTTGATCTTTGCTAATCATGAATGTGACCTCTGAATCTTGGCGTCTTGGTTTATTAACTATCAGGATTGGATAAAGGTAGCGTGATATTAAAGCGATTTGCTTGTTTCTGCGCGAGAAAAATTGCTCGAGAACTCCCGCGTTTGAAAAAACCTCCAAGTTCGAGGAAAATGCGAATCGAAAGTGCACACAAATCGGAATCACCTTACATGATCGACATTATGCAACGATCTGGCGTCGATATGATTATCATGGAAACATAGACCATAGTTGAAACAAAGAAAAATTATGTGGGCTTAAGAGTGAGTCTTTCGAAAGAATCAAAGAATCGATCGCTTTTTGCCCATTTCCATCGGGTTTATTCAATAACTTCCTTTTAATATATCGCACCGCATACTTTCATATACGTTAAATGGCGAAACCATATGTACTCTATCTTGAGAATTTTTTCTGGTAGACTTCCTTTTAATATATTGCAACGTGCAAATTTTTCATACATTAAAAGTGGGGGCATATGTCATCATGGCTCGAAGATATCAAAGTCAAAACACAAGACAAGATATATCGAAGTCAAAACTTCAAGACAAGATTTGAGTAAAAAGAAAGCAAGATATCAAAATCGAAATACAAAAGCGAGATGTCATACATCAAATGTTATGAAATTCAAAGCATACATACTTGGGAAAATCACTAATAGTGATTTAAAGCCTAAAGTTGGAATATCGGATGAGAACCACGATCACAATTGGCAAGAAACAATTGGTTTTGACACAGTTGTCAAAGAGAGAGAACCAGTGTTATTAATGTAAGAAAATAAGAAAACATTCTACAAGTACTTATAGAACAAAAAAGACCAGATCTTCTCCAAAGAGGACCAAATTTCATCCTAATCTATAACTCAACCGACTTCTACTAAAGATATGAGATAAAACGCAGGTCTAAAAGCAAGTCATTAATTAAACGATATAGTAAATCTAAACTAATCTTGATCTTGCCAAATCTTACAAGTCTTGGACACTATCTTTCGTTAAACCTTGCCACTCCAAATATAGGACAATAACTTTACTTCTCTTGCAAGATTTCCCAAGTAGCCTGCTTTATCGGGGTTCACCATCACCGATTGGGACTATTGAGCTCTTTATCCGACGCCCTCGCCCGGCCCATTCACATCTTTGTTTTTGCGCTTTTTACGATTCTTTAATTCATGACCCTCGTTTGCATCGCACCACAATGACACACTAAATAATCTGAAATTGTTGTTACCTAGATTTTACACTAGAGGCAACATATAAAAAAAAATTGCAAACACATGCATAACTTATCAATTACAATCAACATTCGAGAACAAAACTTTTAAAAAAAAAAAATAAGGTTTAACACTAGAAAATCTCAAGTAAACTATATTCTTATTAAAACATCCATAAGAGATCATTCTTCGATAGATTTGAAATTCAAGTCTATCTTTATTACCAAAAGATATCTTTATCAAAATATCAATTCCGTTTCCAAACTTTCTAACTCATGTCTTTACAAAATTTACAAGAGGTTTTGAATCTCAATCTCTCTAAAAGAAATCTCCTCGCGAACCGTGATCGACTTGACCTCAAATCTCTAATTATCGCGAATATTGGTCTCAAAATTAAATAACCAACTTTTGCCTCGTAATTAAAACTCATAAACCAAATCTTTCATGTTATGAAAACAAATTAGTTTTCATACGTGACCTGCCCGCCTTCTCGGCGTTGGCTTTCTGTTTCGGCGTGATTTGTCCACGCTTGGCCGGTGTCGACACCGCGCCGTGGCGTTAGCTTTCCGCCTGGCGTGATTTATCGGCTTTCGTCGGCGTCGACACCGCCCCGCCACCGGCGTTAGCTTTCTTTAAGCAGTTGTCGCCCTCATCGGCGCCGACCTGCCGCGCCTGCGGGCGTGGGCTTTTAAATTTTAAGCGTGATTTGTTTATCATCGGCGTCGACACCGCCCGCCTTCATCAGCGTCGACCTGCCCGCCTTCTCGGCGTTGGCTTTCCGCTTCGGCGTGATTGTCCGCCTTCATCGGCGTCGACTTGCCCGCCTTCTCGGCGTTGGCTTTCCGCTTCGGCGTGATTCGTCCGCCCTCATCGGCGCCGACCTGCCCGCCTTGTGGCGTTGGCTTTCCGCTTCGGCGTGATTTATCCGCCTTCATCGGCGTCGACCTGCCCACCTTCTCGGCGTTGGCTTTTCGCTTCGGCGTGATTTTCGCCCCCTCGCCGGCGTCGACTTTGCCCGCGCCGTGGCGTTGGTTTCGCTTGGCGTGATTTATACGCCTTCGACCGGTGTCGACACCCGCGCTACCGGCGTTGGCTTTAAACCCGGCGTGATTTATCCGCCTTCGCCGGCGTCGACTGCGTAATAGCCACCGGCGTTGGCTTTTCTCTTGGCGTGATTTATCGCGCCATCGGCGTTGACCTACCGCGCAGCGGCGTTGGCTTCCGACGGCGTGATTTGTCATATACCAGCCGGCGTCGGTTTTTAAACCGGCGAAAATTGCACCAGAACTCATCATAATTATTTTGATAAAATAAAATCATATTCTTAAATTTTTATGTTCAAGGACTTAGGGGGCCGGTCAATAACCTCTAAAAAGATCATCTTTTCAAATTTAAATCCTCAAATACAAAAATTATTATATTTTGATGTACTATGAAGGCAAACCTTTTTTATAACTCCTTTTTTAGTATATATTGCACCTCATAAGTTTTTAAAATTTATTTCAAAATCAAGAAATCAAATTTTGGATACCAAAATTATGTCTATATTACATCGGTCTTTAAAGAACTTTGAGTATAGTTTTAAAACAAAATTGAGGTTGTTCCTTTGAATAAACAACTCACCATTTTAAACAAAAAAAAAAGCCAAGTCATTTAAACCTTTAGAAGTTTTGTATATATTTTTTACATTTAAGAACTTAGGGGGCGGTCTCAGGCCTCTGTCGAAACTCGCGCTTTCCAAATAGGTTCTCAAATGTAAAAATGCAAAAAGTCGACCAAGGTCGATACTGATCTCGAAGTCGACCAAGGTCGCGATACCATATCAAAGCTTCCACCAAGCCAAGAACAAATACGAGGCAAGCCAAAACACCATAAGGCAAACAAGGTCGATACCATATCAAAGTTTCCACAAGCCAAGAACACCATGAGGCAAGCCAAAAAAACACCATAAGGCAAAAAAAGGTCTCAAGCCAAAGAAAAGTCGCGAATAAAATTTCGGCTAGAAATGGTCGACGCATTTAAAAAAGAATATAACTCCTATAGATCACAAACTAGTAAGACGATCTATATAGAAAGAAAAAAAAAACAATTTCGGCCAGAATGGTCGCATTTACAGCGCCAAGAATAAGTAACTCCTATAGATCGCACATCTAGTAAAGACGATCCAAGAGAGAGGAAAAGTCGCTAATGTACCGGCCGTAAAATGGTCGATTTATTTAGTTAAATAAGTAACTCCCTATAGATCGCACAACTAATAAGACAATCAGAGAGGAAAAGTCACTTAACAACTCGGCTTAAAATTCGACGACGACGAACAAGAATAAGTAACTCCTATAGATCGCATAGCTAGTAAGACGATCTGTAGAGAGGAAATGTCGCGAACAGGTCGGCCAGAAATGGTTGACGACGAGCGCAAAAAGATGATCAAGATTGTAATCTTAAAATAAAATCTCTCTAAGTATTACATTAATACTATATACCGAACATTCTAATTAAATGCAAGGAATAAATTTCATATACTTTAATTCCTTCATACCTTTAAACAAAAGTATCGAACTTTTCAAATTGATTAGAAAAAACAAGGTCGCAATCGAATAAGACGACCAAATCATAAATATCTTAAATCTTCGTGGTAAAAAACTGGGGACAGGTTTATGACCTCTAAAGAGTTCTTTCTTCAAAAAGACATGTTCCTAACACAAAAATATTAAGACAATAAGATCACAATTCTTAAGTCGTTCGAATCACAAAATTAAAATATTTCTAAGAAACTGGGATCGCAGCGTGAATAAGGTGATCAGAATTTTAATGTCCAAAGACAAAGGAGCAGGTCGATGACCTCTAAAGAGATCAATTAGCCGAAGAAAATATGTCCAAAAACACAAAAATTCTAAGGCTTTTGAAGTCGCAAAACGATAAGACGACTAGGCGAAAGAAAAATTAAGACGACAAGCCAAAACAAATTGCAAACACATGAGACAGTCGAACAAAAATATAAAATAAAATAAACTAAAATAAGACTCTCGACGAGCCCCATCTCTCGACGAGCAACCAAAAAGACTCTCGACGAGCCCCTCTCTCGACGAGCAACCAAAAAGACTCTCGACGAGTAACTAATAAAACTCTCAACGAGCCCCGTCTCTCGACGAGCAATCAAAAAGACTCTCGACGAGTAACTAATAAAACTCTCGACGAGCTCCGTCTCTCGACGAGGAACTAATAAAACTCTCGACGAGCCCCGTCTCTCGACGAGTAATTAATAAAATTCTTGCGACCACTACGAAAAAAGACTTCGTACAAAGAGGTTTTCACCCTGAGTCTGAGCACATAAAAGACTCAGACAAAGAGACTTACTTGAGTCGAGCACGTAAAAGACTCGACAAAGAGGCTCACTTCCCAGATGAGCCTGTGAAAAGACTTCGCATAAAAGAGATATACCTCAAAAACGAAAGCATAGAAAAGACTTCAGACAAAGAGGCTCATCTCTGAGTATGAAAGCACATAAAAGATTTCAGACAAAAGAGGCTCACCTCGAGAGACGAAAGCATCGAGAAAAGACTTCAGACAAAGAGGCTCACCCTCGAGTACTGAAAGACAGAAAATATTTCGCATGACAAAGAGGCTCACCTCTTGAGTACTGAACACGAAAAAGACTTCGTCTAAAGAGACTCACCCTGAGTCTTAGCACACAAAAAGAGGCTCACCCTCGGAGTCTGAACCACGAAAAAGACTTCAGACAAATGGGCTCACCTCGAGTACGAAAGCACACACAAAATCGACGATTTGAGCATAGGAAAATCCTCAACAGGGGCTCATTCTCAACCATCAAGACCTTATATGACATCCGAAGCGGGCTTGGGGCAAACATGATAACCGCAGACGATCGTCGAAGGTATGAATCAAGATCGAGCTCGAACAATGTCAAAGCCCGACCTTGGGGGCTATTGTTGAAGACAAATCAAACTGGATATGTGCCGTATCAGATCCGACACGTCGCCAGGCCCACCTAGGCTGGGATCGACCCGGGCCGACAGAGAGGACCAACCTCACCTTTAACGAGGCGACCTCCCTCGAGGGACAACCCATAGGCGAGGTCGAAAGAGAAGAGTAAAGACTATTCGAAGCGCGACCTTCGAGGTCGCTCCCGACAGCAAAGCAAACAAAACACAACACGAGAAGATAATCCGACGAAGTCGGGGAACCAACGTCTACTTTTTACGAGACATGACGAGAGCATTTAATATAAAAAAAAAATATATAATAGATAAAGTTTTAATGTTTAGATCAATGGTTGTAATAAAAAAACCTTAAAATAAAGTGGTCAAAAGTATTTATTTATTTTAAGATTTTTTTATGATATTTTGGTCCTCTATAAATAGAGGACCACACCCCACATTATAGTGGGCTCACTCTCAATCTCTCCCAATCTTGCTCCCATTTCATCATATATACAATACCAAACTTAAGGGAATAACACAAGAGTTCTTCCCGCTGTTTTTGTATTCGATTATTTACAATTAATTACTTGTTTGTGTTACTAGAATCGATAGCCACATTCAAATCCTTAAATCCGATATTTTAGTACACAATAGTCCTGACCCAATTTTTTTTTAAAATGAATCATTCTGTTGTATGAGTGGCAAGAGATCCACCCAATAAAAATATACATGATTCAAAATTTATTTAACAACCCATGTCATGTAACCATCAATAAACAGTTGTTTTGTATATTGTGGCATACACAGATGCCGTCTAGAAAGATAACCATGTCACACGTTATTTAGAAAATTACCTAACAATAGCTTTTGCTTTATAGAAACTTGATTTTTCTTCATTAACAAGATCTTCCATTACATATATATTGTATATATCGTCGAATCTTTCAATTCTATATATAAGCGTTACAATGCTCAATTTTTTATTTTTTTTTATCCCAGCCTACGTTGCATTACAAAAATCTTTTATTCATAATTTTTCAAGATTTTCAAAATTTTAAAACCTTAATAAAAAAAATCACATCCAAGGAAACCATACATTAATGTCAATCCATTTCGATCTGTTAATGATTTTTACTTAATTGAATTTACAAACAGTCCTTTTATTATAATCAAGGAAATATGCACTTTTCATATGATCAAATTTCTTGTTTGTTTCCTTGCAGAAGTATTGTTTAAATAAGGTAACTTTGGATACTTATTAGCGCTCTGTGTAATACACGCTATCATCAATAAAGGAAAACACAATCTTAAAAATATTAATTTTGACTTAATAATATCTGGAATAATAAAAATGGAGAAATAAGAAGATGCACATTCAAAGTTTCATTAAATAGTTAAAAAGATAATTAGTCAAGTCAAGTGGCTATGTTTGTTACGGACAAGAATATAGGATCTCGAAATTTTCATCCAGTTTAAAGAAAATTAGGGAGTGTTGCTTTTGAGATTAAAGTAAACGTCCGAACTTTCAAAAATGAAATTTAAAAATCAGTAAATAACAAAAATGGGTGCTAATATTGTTGGATTTGGTGGGGCTGAATTTTGCTTCATATCAAATCAAACGTGTAATAATGATTAATGTTGAATCAATGAGTATATTATTAGACTGTCTTAATTGTAGTATTTTGTTAGAAAGAGCATTAACAAAGTTATAAGTTCAATGTTTATATATTTACTCCAATGTTTATGGAGTAATAAAATTTCTTTTACTAATAAAGTTCAAAACAAAAAATACCTTTCACAGTTGATACTCAAGGAAATTAAAGTAAATCTAACATAAATAAGTTATGAAGTTTAAATATGCACAATCTGCCTCAAATTCTCAAATATTAGTTTCTATAATGGCAATCTGAGTGCCAAAATAAAATTATGAATGGTTAAATTAAAAAGTATACGATTTTTTTACGATTTTTCTTAATGCCACTACTATTTTATCCTTAAAACATATTTTCCTAAATCTAATTGTCTTATATATGGTCGCTCGATCAGTGACATCCACGTGATGATTTTTTTTAAAAATATTTTAGATGGTTAGAAGATCTATGTGAATAGTAGGTCTCTCGATTAAATTTGTTCATAATATTAAATTTATATTAACATAATTATAAATTAATATCATAATATTGTATTAATTAATATTAGTATATTTGTAAATTAAATTTATAACATTAAATATATGTATTATTAATTAATACGAGTAGTGATATTAATTTATAAATTTAATGTGATTAATTTTATATCATGAACAAATTTCACAATTTTTATCTTAAAAAAATTATGCACCAATTAATTTTTTATAATTTCATATTTTGTATTTGCATGTCAAAATAACCCTCAAATCTCATTGAATCTTTCATATTTGTCAAGTCAATATATTAAAATAATAATATCCCATCAGTAAAATAATTAAATGACAATTGTACCCTCACGGCGCAAGTAAGTTAGCGGTAAAAAAAGGGTTGAATTTGGTATCTACACAAGAGAGAGAATTAAGATGAAGGAAGAAGGTGAAAAGGCGCAGCAGTAAAGGAGTGCATATTTCTCTCACTCTCTCTCTTTCACCTCCATATATATCCCACGTAGAAAAGAACACACGCACAACCCGCCCTCAAATTCGTACGATTTGCTGCGTCTCGATTTTTTGTTTCCACCAGCGACGTCGTTCGTCTCCAGTGAGGTACATCTAAGGGTTTATCTCTCACTTTTCATGATTTTTCGAGGTTTTTTGGTCTGTTTTGCTTTATTTTCTGTTGTTGTGCTTTTTCCGGTTGTAAATTCCCTGTTTGTTACGGATTCGTGATTACCTGGCTTTTTTCTGTTTTTTTTCAACTGTTTACGTTTGTTTTCTGCAGAAAACATGAAAAATTGACGTACGAGTTTGTTTGTTTTTTAATACTTAGTTCTTTTGTTAACTAGAAGAGAGGTTTTGGTATGAGAATTTTTTGACAATCTAATGTTTAGTTTTTTGGTTTTCTCGAATCCTGATAATTTTTTCTTGGTATATGGTTCATGGATTGGCTTCTAGCCATCCTGCTAATCTTCTGAAAATAGGTCTCTGTGACAGACATGTTTACGTTAATACGTTTTCCTTTTTTTCTCTTTTTTATTTTTTTGTTTCCGTTTTTTGGCGGTTCGTCTTTTTCGCCATTGATGATATTTCATTCCGCTTTTAGGATATTTGACTGAAAGGTTTGAAAGGAACAACACATCGTTGGTGCTCATCTCCAATATATTTGAATTTGAGTTTGTTTTTTTTTGTTTTTTATGTTTCTGAAATAGGTATCTGTGAGCTCCGTGATTGAACAGGTTAACGTTTATACGTTTTCCCTTTTTATCTCTTTTTGTTTTTTGTTTCCGCTTCTGTCATTTCGTCTTTTTTGACATCAATGTAATTGCATTCTGTTTTAGGATATTTGACTGAAAAGTTTGTGTGCTATCTTCATAGCAGTTGAAAGGAACACATCTTTGGTTAGTGCATCTTTCTTCTGTTGCTTTGTTTTCGAATGCTGTATGGTAAATGGCTAGAGATTCTGAATTTCTGGGTGTGTGAGCGTAGTACGATCTTTATTTATTTTGTGGGTTAACTTTTTTTTTTTTCCGTTTTCTCAAAATTCTTGAAATCTTTAAGTAATAGTTTCTATTTGTGATGTTTAAGTGTACTGTTTGTTTCTTTTATGTTTGGTTGAAATTTGGTAGGCATGTGATTGTGTCAAACTGGAATTACACTAGATTTGCATCTATTAATCCACACATCGAATGATTTAATACATCCCCATTTATGCTAAAAAAAAATTAATGAAAATTTAATAAATGTGGCATCTATTGTAAAAAAAGGACATGCTGTTTTTGTGAGTATCTATATTTCAATCTATGCTGTTTAGTTTATATTTCTTGATTTTTGTTATATGCTTCACTTTATGGTTTATAACTTGTGGGAGAAATTGATTCATGCCTACTATAATCTAAACAGCTCGTAGATGCTAGTCTAGATTTTCTTGCATGTGATTGATTACTTATGCTAATAACTGTTATGTGCATCTTGTGGTTTGAATTGGTTCTTAGCTAGCTAGAAATGGATCATTCAAGGAGAGATGGAAAAGCGCCAATGCTACCGCCACCTCCCCCCGTGGTACCACCAAATGTTGTGCCACTGAAAGCTGTTAATCATCTTCCTATGGCCAGACCTGGAGTAGCTTCTAGAGGGCAGCGTATCTCTCTCTTAACTAATCACTTCAATGTTTCTATATCGAAGACTGATGGCCACTTTTATCACTACAGTGTATGTATATTTATTTCTGGGTTTTCCTTCACTTATTATCAGGACAGTTCATGAATTATTTGCTTGTTGTTTGTAGGTTTCCATCAAATATGAAGACGATAACCCTGTTGATGCTAAAGGCATTGGAAGAACGATAATCAGTAAACTGCAGGAAACCTACAGCCATGAGCTGGATGCTAAGAAGTTTGCTTATGATGGTGAAAAGGCTTTGTTCACCGTCGGTCCCTTGCCTCAGAACAAGCTCGAGTTTACTGTGATCATGGATGATGGCTCAGCAAATATGTTGCTACCATTAACATATTTTAACTAATGTACTCTATTTGTCCTAGTTTCTAGATTGTTTGTAATCTAGTGTATGTACAGGAGCCGTGGGCATGGAAGCCCTGGAGATGATGGAATTGATACCAAAAGATCACGAAGACAACCTGCGTTAGAAAACTTACAAAGTGGCTATCAGCTATGCTGCAAAGATCCCAATACAGGCCATAGCTAATGCTCTTCGGGGAAGAGATTCTGAGCAATTTCAGGAAGCAGTTAGGGTGCTTGATATTATCTTGAGACAGAACGCTGCACAAAAGTACGTAATAATGTATTTCCCGTTTCCGGATTTGGGTAATTTTCTTCATGTTAAACTTATGTTACTTGTTTGGGGTGCAGGGGGTGTCTTATAGTGCGTCAGTCTTTTTTCCACAATGAACCGCGGAACTTTGTGGATATAGGTGGTGGGGTGGTGGGTTGCCGTGGTTTTCATTCAAGTTTTAGGGCAACACAAGGAGGACTTTCATTGAACATGGGTAAGCTTTTTATATAGTTCTATGATATGTACGAGTTTATATATTACTGGAAAAGCTAAAATATGTATGTTGCACGTTCATCTGTAGATGTGTCAACCACCATGATCGTTAAGCCTGGACCGGTGATTGATTTCCTTCTGTTTAATCAAAAAGTTGATCATCTAGGACGCATAGATTGGGCTAAGGTAATTAAATGTTTCTCACATTTGGTTGTTGCTCATGCAATTCATGTATTCACTTGTCTGAAACTGCCTACTTATTGCAAACAGGCAAAAAGAATGCTGAAGAATCTGCGGATCAAGGCTTCTACTTCCAACATGGAGTACAAGATCAGTGGTTTAAGTGAATTGCGCTGCAAAGGATCAAACGTGAGTTTGCTTCACCTTTTCACACAACATGGATGTCCCAAAATTTGTTGATATCTAGAAAATAATGTAACAATAAATCATCCCTGCATTTTCTTGATTTAGGTTCTTGTTCAAGCAGAGAAGAGAAGGATCCAGTGATGCAACAGAAGTGGAAATCACTGTGTATGATTATTTTGTCAATCACCGCAGAATCAGTCTCAGGTTCTCTGGAGATCTTCCATGTATAAATGTCGGGAAACCAAAGAAGGCCACATACATACCTGTCGAGGTTTGTGCTTCGTGTAGACTAATTATGGCATAACGTTATCACTTTTGGATTTTGGTGCTCTAAAATGATTGAGTTCATCTCTCTTTCGACAGCTATTCTCGTTAATTTCCTTGCAACGTTATACCAAATCTTTGTCCAATCTCCAAAGAGCTTCACTTGTGGAAAAATCTAGACAAAAGCCTCGAGATAGAATGTATGCTCTGAGACAAGTGAGGATTCAACAATCTTTTCTGGGTGATGTTTAATTTCTGCACTTTATGTTTATCATTTTAATAAATTTTGATCTGCATTTAGGCACTGGTTAGCAGCAACTATGGTGAAGACTCTCTTCTTCAATCGTGTGGGATTTCAGTCAGCAGTGAGTTCACAAATATCGAGGGCCGTATTTTGCAGCCTCCCAAGGTACCCAATGCCAACATTTAGATCAAGAATATCAGTTTTGATTATTTGTATGTCTTATACATGTTACAATACCTGTTATTTTGTGTTACAGTTGAAAGTTGGCAGGAATGAAGAGTTTGTTCCACGTAATGGAAGGTGGAACTTCAATAATAAGGTATGATTATTTTATAAATGAAAATTTGTTGATAGCAGCTCACACACTCATGTTTGGCTTTTGACAGCAAGTAATTAAGCCTACAAGTATTGAAAGGTGGGTAGCTGTGAACTCTCCATCAATAACGCAATGTGGAAAGTATGTGTGAAGGGCTGATTAGATGTGGCAAAGCGAAAGGAATAGTAAGTATTGCAACAGAAAGTTGAAACAAGTTTATTTTTCATTCATTAATTTCTACTTATATGGCTGTTCTTTTTGTAGTCTATCGATGTTTCCTTCACCGTTTTTTGAAGAGAATGTACAATTTAAACGCAGTCCCGCTCCAATCAGGGTGGATCAAATGATTGAGCAGATGAAGGCAAGACTTCCAGGGGCACCTCAATTTATCCTCTGCGTTCTCCCAGAGAGGAAAAACTCCGATCTATATTGTAGTTATTTGACAATTTACCATTCCATTTAGCATTTATGTTCATATTTGTTATCTAAAGTCCCTTTGATCTCATTAATTCTCATTCAAGGCCCATGGAAGAAAAAGAATCTTTCGGATATTGGCGTGGTTACACAATGCATTGCACCCACACGAGTTAATGATCAGTACCTCACCAATGTCCTTCTCAAGATAAACGCCAAGGAAAGAACTGTTCTACTTTAAAATTTATTTCTGAATTACGTTCTTGAAATTATTCATTGTAGTTTGTTGTTTTTGCTCACTACTGCTGCCTATTTTGTAACAGCTTGGAGGAATGAACTCACTGTTATCTATTGAGCGTTCACCAACTCCATCAATGGTCTGTCGAGTCCCCACCCTGATTGTTGGGATGGACGTCTCCCACTGTTCTCCTGGTCGAGATATCCCTTCAATTGCTGCTGTAAGTCTTCTTTCATTTCTGATAAGCATAAGGTATGTATAATATATCTGTGATGCTATTTTTTCTGCCTATTGAAAAACTAGGTGGTGAGTTCAAGAGATTGGCCTTCGATTTCGCAATGTAGGGCAGCTGTACGTTCTCAGTCACCAAGATCGGAGATGATTGATTGTATGTTCAAGCCAATTTCAGACACCAAGGATAAAGGAATTTTCAGGTATCCTGCAGCAATTTACATGCTAACATGTACGTACTACATAAATTGTTGTTGATCACCTTCACCATTGTTTTGTAGGGAGCTATTGGAAGATTTCTACAAGAGTTCTGGTATGAAACCTGAGCAAATTATTATTTTCAGGTATGCTTTTTAGTTACCTAGCTTATAATCAGCAACCAACTAAGTGTGTATTGTGTATTGTTCTGTATCATCTAATTGCCAACTAATTAATCTTGTCCTTATATTTTACTGATATATAAATTGTGGAACTTTTAGGGACGGGGTGAGCGAGTCCCAATTCGTTCAAGTGTTGAACATCGAGTTGGACCAAATTATCCAGGTCGGTCTTTTTTCACCTTCGAAACATTCTGAGTGTTCTCTTAGCTTTCTATAAACCAATTATTCTGTTTCTTGTTATTTAGGCATGCAAGTTCAAGGATGAACGGTGGCGTCCAAAGTTTACGCTAGTAGTGGCGCAGAAGAATCACCACACCAAATTTTTCCAATCAAACACTCCAGATAATGTCCCACCAGGTGGGACTCTCTTTCTCTCTGTCCTATTTATAGAGTCTCTCTCAGTGTGATAAATACATTTTTTAATTCTTGCATAATGTTCATCAGGGACTGTGATTGACAACGGAGTTTGCCATCCAAGAACCCATGACTTCTACATGTGTGCTCATGCGGGCATGATTGTGAGTTATTTAAGACATGTGTTTCTTTTTGGAAGATTGGATACTTGAAATTTCCACAAGTAGTGAATCTGTTAACAAACGATACAAATTGCATTTTTGTACAGGGAACTACTCGTCCAACGCACTACCATGTTCTGCATGATGAGATCGGCTTCACTCCTGACAATCTCCAAGAATTTGTGCACTCACTGTCTTATGTGTAAGAATGCAACACCAGATCAATTACTATTTCATATCTTAATTTGCTCTTTATTCTTCAACTTCATCTGAATTTCACAGGTACCAGAGAAGCACTACTGCCATTTCTGTAGGTAATAAAACTAGCAAGCATCACCCACCCTTTCCTTGATTCTATATTTGACTAATCCTCTCCAACTTTCTTGTTTTGATTTTGTGCAGTTGCTCCCATATGTTATGCACATCTTGCTGCTGCCCAGATGTCCCAGTTCATCAAGTTTGAAGAAGGGAGCTCCGACCGTGCTTCCAACGCCAGCGGAGGTTTGGCGGCTGTGGCTGAACTTCCAAGGCTACATGCCAATATATGCAATACCATGTTCTTCTGCTAAACACAATTCAAAAGTAGATCAGCATCCATATCTATGCTTCTTTTTGTCTAAACTATTAATTAACTGATCATTTAGAGTAGCCTTGATTTAGATTTACTATGACTGCTGCTTTTGTTGCTGTTGTCTGTCTACTGCAATATTTAATTGTCATCTACCACTCAAACTAGGCTCTCATTTACAATGTTAGAATTGGCCTATTTAACTTGTAGATTTGCAATTGTTGTGATTGGAACTCTTGCAAGGTTTAGAACTTAAAGAGATGACATATTATGCTTGAATTTATTTTTTAGTTTTAAATCGAATATATTATGGCTGTGTATTTGCTACGAGTATAATTGAGTGATTTAGTTTTCTGATATGTTGAAATATATGAGTGCTTATATTTTATACACAAGGAAGATTTAAAGCCTTAAATCTTCCAATGAATGCCTCCTAAAAGTTTCATATTTATTTTTCTATATATATATATTAATATGATTGACATTTGTGTCACAAATTAATGTGTAAACTCTTATAATATCCTGATAAATTTAGCAATAATTTATTGACGGGAAAAACTTATTTTTTTATTTTTGACAGAAATTTTATTTATATATAGTTATATATACGAATGTACGAAAATGCATATATGAAATTAAATGAAATCTAAATGATAGAGATAAGTTAATAATTTATGGATAACACAAAGTAGTAGAGATGGACTGTCGTGGTAAGCTTTTCTTTAATATTTGAAAAACATATTTTATTATTGACTTTATTATTTCTTATCATAATTATATCTCATTTAACATCCATTCAAGTCCCTATCTCTTTTTTAACGGCTGAGATACGTTGGTACATTGATGTCACGTAGCATATTCTTGGTGAGTTTAATTTATGTATAATTTTTTGTTGAATTTGATTATTTTAATAAGTTTTTATTAGTTGATTACACGTGACACTTGATTAATACATAATTAATTTAAGGCTCGTTTGGTTTATTAGATTAGATGGGTTAGATTATTTAGTGGGCTTATATAAGTTGTTTTGTTTTGTGGATTAAAGCGCGATTTCAATGTTGGGCCAGGGTTCATTTTTTTTATTTAACTCACACTGTCAGGATGCTTTGTCTATAGCAGGGGGGTGAGATAAATTATCTGGAGAAAATCGATCCAATTGTGAAAAAGGTAAAATGTCACAAATACCCTTCATTATTTAACAAATATTTATGTTATTGCTATTGAATTATTTTAACAAATTTGGCCCAACCCTTATTTCGGCCCACTAGGTCATAAATCGGCAATATATATCACGAAGATTCAAGAAGGTGACCGCTACTGTCAATAATTCTTCCCGCCGATCACCATTTCTTCAATTCTTCCACTCTTTGAAGCATCTTTTTTTTTTTTTGCAGCATTGTGTGCGGTGTAGAGAAGATCTGTTGTTAATCCAGCTACACTAATCATGTATTTGACAGAATTTGGAAACACAAATATTAGTTCACAGTTTATCAGTTGTTTCACTTGTTTAGTAAAAACATCCCAAATGTATTTTTTTCGTAAAAAATCAATTAAAATTAACAAATATAGAAGGCCAGTTACCTGATATATGGGGGAGAAAGAAAGCGGGTGGCGTGCGCTCAAAGAGAGGATGTGCAAGTGCAACGGCGCCGAATGAAGAAACTGGAGAATGTGAATATTAGGTTTTTTAGATTGGGCCTTTTTTTGTTCGTCTTCAGCCCACAACATTTATCTCTCTTTTTGCTATAACTAAGTTTTGGGGCTTTGATTTTATACATTAATATATATATATTTTTTAAATAGTTTCACAGTGCATCTAAAAAATTACCTCTAAATTTCTATATATTTATAAAAAATTACCTTTAAATTTCACAATGTTTCTAAAAAATTAGATTCAATGAATTTAATTGCAATTATTATATTATCTCAATACTATATATTTTAATATCGATATTTGAGATTTTAAATATAAAATAATTAATATTACTTCCGTTCAAAATTGAATTACCCCTTTGCTTGTCTTTGTAATTTGAGAGGCGATTTAATCAACCAAACCACAGATTGCATCGTTTGAATTTCCAATAACAACAAAATAAACCAAACAAGAGGATTTATAGAGACCCAGAATTACAAAAAAACTTAACATAAAGACCTAGAATAACAACTCATATGCACGCAAATAATTTAATACAAATCTACATAATTCAATTTCAAAAATCACAATTAGCAAAATGAATGTCGCGACTGAGTTGTAATATCCTAGGAAAAATGAATGTAACCCTAAAACATATAATAAATATTATTAAAAAATAAAAAGGGTATTTTTGGAAAAATATGGTAAAATTTTATGTATCTTACAAACCAAACAATTCATTACACCCATTCAGACTAATTATCTCAATAACAATCCTACAAACCATTTAACTTTATAAAGTTAAAAAAAAAAAAAATGAATAGTGTAATCCCAATTAATCCTACAGTAAGTTATCAAACCTAACTAAGAATCCAAACGAGTCTTAAGAGAATGTCTTTTGGCAAAACTTTAGGATTAACAGAATAACTTTTCTAAAATTGATTTTTTTTTTAATATGCAATAGATTTTGTTAAATTATAAATTTAGTTTGTATGTATCTACAATTATATACAATTAAATTGTTTGGTAGGAACTTATATAAGAACATAACTAAATTTTAAATTTTAAAAAATCATGTAATAGTAAATGTAATACTATATTATTTTAAATATATTTTATCGATGCAATAAACTATTTTAAGTCCAATTCAAAATAAAAACATTGTCATTAGCCAATTATTTAATTTATTTTCAAGTGTATTAAAAATATATCCGAATAAAAATATTCTTAATTCTTTTTTTTTAAATCCTCATTTATTATCAATTATTTTTTCAAAATTAGGTTATAGGTATTGATTAAAATATTTCAAGAGTAGAGTGAAGAGTAATAAAATAAAATGAGGAAATGACAGTTGTGTCCTAATAGTTTGCTTTTAAAACAAGCAGGACAGGAGGCGTGAGCTGCAAGGGTATGTTTGTTTTGAGATTATTCCGGACGAAATTTGGACTTTACAAATTCGAATACCCTTTTAATACAATACTAAAATCAGTATTTTAAACTTCAATTTAAAACATAACCTAAATCCTACATCTACACTTATTCCCATTAATAATAATATTATCACTTTTACATAATTTCCAACACAATACTCAATCATTACAATAATAATATAATAATACAAATTAATTAATTTTTTTACACTCCTATATAATCATACCCTATAAAATTTCAAAATAAACATATAATTTTACTATTTATTAAAATTTTAAAATCCTAAATTTCAAAGTGCAGGATTTTTCGCCGCCGACCGTAGGTCTAAAACAAAAACACTCACTCAAACGGTTTTGTTTGCCTCCATTATCGACGCTTGTATGCTTCAACTGAGGCCGGTTTCTCTCCCTTTTCTCAAATTTTTTGATATATTTATGTTCTTGTTTTGCTTAAATCTTGTTTTTGTGTTTTACCCTATTGTAACTTTCTTGTTTGCTGCAGAATCACGATTTCTTGGAGGGTTTTACAGTTCCCTTTCCTGTTCTATGTTCTTCGCCAGTTGTATCTTGCTTTGGTTTCTGCAGAAAACATGAAAAAAGAACGCCTGAGTACGTTTTCTTGAACCCTGATAACTTTTTTCTTGGTACATTCTTGTTCGTCTTCAAGAATCAAGATATTTGAGATTGTGTTTTTATCTTTTTAAAATCGTTCTCTGTAACATATCGATTTTCTTTTTCTTGTTTCCGTTATTAGAGCTTTTTTTACACGTACAAGTCTTTTCATTCGTTTAGATAATTTGACTGAACGGATTATGTTGCCTTTAAATAATAATTTACCGGAAAACATCTTTGATCAACTGGTTCGAACAAGTGTTTTGGTATATCTTTTCTTATATTGCTTGTTTTTCAAATGCTGTAAGGTATATAGAGATATTGATCGAATTTCTGGGTGTGTGTATGTGGGTGCGTTTTTTAATTAGGTGATTGAAGTTTACCTAATGCTTCCTTTTCGGGTGCAGGGGTGTCTTATGGTACAGGTGGGATATAGGCGGTGGGGTGGTTCGTTGCTGTGGTTTTCATTCAAGTTTCAGGGCAACACAGGGTGGCCTTTCATTAATTATATATGGGTAACCTTTTGGATACTTCTATGGTATATATGAGTTTCTATTACGGAAAAAGTTCAATGTGTATGCTGTATGATGATTTTTAGATGTTTCAGCAACAATTTATAGTCACTTGCCTGAAACTGCCAACAGGACAAAAGAATGCTGCAGAATCTGAGGATCAAGCATGGAATACAAGATCACTTGATTGAGTGACTTAAGCTGCAAGGACCAAGCGTGAGTTTGCTTCATCTTTTTACATAACATGGATGTCCTGAAATGTTTTGATGTAATCATCCTTGTATTTTCTTGCTTTAGATTCTTATTCAAACAGAGAGGAGAAGGAACCAGTGACGCAACAGAAGTGGAAATAACAAACACTGCAAAATACATCAGGAGATTTTCCTTGTATAAATGTTGGGAAACCAAAGAAGGCCACTTACTGAGGTTTGTTCTTCTTGTGTACCGAGCCATGCCATAACATTATCACTTTTGGTGCACTAAAATGATCAGAATACCTCTCTCTATGCTCGTAGGTTTCCTCGCAACATTATACCAAAGCTTTATCCAATCTCCAAAGAGCTTCACTTGTAGAAGAATCTTGACAAAAAACCACACTAAAGGATGAATGCCTTGAGACAAGTGAGGATTCAATAATCTTTATGAGTGGTGTCTATTTTCTGTATTTTATGTTTAGACTAGTGGTTAGCTGCAACTATGCAATGGAAAGTTGGAACAAGTGTAGTGTTTATTCATCATTTTTTACTAATATAATTGTTCTTTTGTAGTTTATCGACTTCAGTCAACACTTTGATGTTTTTGACGAGAATTCACATTCAGGGTGGATGAAATGATTGAAAAGCTCAAGTCTGGACTGGCAAGAATCCTCAGTTTATCCTCTGCATTCTGCAGAGATGAAAAACTCCCATCTCTATGGTAATTATTTGTTAAATTACCATTCCTTCAATTATGTTTCATTTTGTTTTCTAAAGTTCTTTGATCCCTTTCCTACTTAACGTGTATTTACTACAGAAATGGTTTTTGATGAGATATGGAAGAGGCCAAAGTATTTGTGCTGCTCAATTCACTTTTCACCGTTGATATGCTAGCCAGCTATTGAGGAGGCAGGAGACCTGATCAAGTAATTAAATTTTTAGGTAAGTAGCTAATATTCAACAACCAACTTGTTTATTTACCATGTTCCTGTCCTCAAAATTTGAGGAAAAATTATCGAATTAATATCAACCTTTTAAGGATGGGGATAGCGTGTCCCAATTCAATCAAGTGTTGAACATTGAGTTGGACCAAATTATACAGGTCTTTTTTCAACCTTTGCAAGATTGAAGCATTTTTAGAGGGTTCTCTTTGCTTCCTGTAATCCAAGTGTTTGTGTTTCTTGTTATTCAGGCATGCAAGTTTAAGATTGAAAACTGATGTCCAAATTTATATTAGCGGTGGGCCTCAAACCAGAATTTTCCAATTAAAACTCTCCCATGGAGGAGGAAGAATCTTGTGGAGCTTGGAATAGCTACGCAATGCATTGCCCCTCCTCTCGTTTGTAATGATCGGTACCTAACAAATGTGCTGCTTAATTAAGATAAATGCCAAAGTAAGAAGTTGATCTCCTTTTCATGCTCTCAGTTACTGTTTATGCTCACTAGTGCTTATTCTGTCTCTAACCAGCTTGGTGGAATTAACTTGCGGTTATATATTGAGCATTCCTGAACTCTGGCAATCATGATCTTAATGTTCCGTCTCTGGATTGTTGAAGGAAACATGTTAACATTTCTGTTTGGCGCTGTGATTGACAATGTGTGCTCATGCGGATGCGGGCTTTATTGTGAGTAGACTAGACGGTTCTTATTTCTAATTAATCTGTGTTTTTTTCAGAAAACAAAATCAAAATGGATGATGATGGTGCAGGGAACAAGTGCATCATGAGATTGGCTTATTTGATATTATAAGCATGCAATTACTTTACTACTTGATCACATCTTCTTTTTCTATCAACCAACTGATTTTACTGCGCCACACCAAACTGTATCAATTTCAACTTGCAAAACTTGATGCTGCTTTTTTACGTGCACTTGCTCCAATTTGTTTGAAGAAGCGTCTGCGGTGCCTCAAAGTACGATGCTGCATCCCAAAATACGCAATTCCACTTTCTATCTTGTTTCAGATTGGGCGAGTGGGTCTAGATCAATAACGATTACTTATTGATTATTGTCATATGCTTTCACTTTATGGTTTATACCTTTGTTGATGTTTGAGAATGTCTTCTCTCATGCACTAATTTTTTCGTCTTTTCGAGCCCCTCAGTATAATCTCCATAATTTCTATATTTATATATTAAAACATCAAGAATTTGAATTTTTATGTTCAATGTACTGTTCATTGTGATTTTTGGGCCAATCACATTAGCAACACGCGACATTTAACAAGAATTGAGTTGTTTTTTTTTTTTTGAAAAAATTAGCCAAGTTGGTAAAGCTTGTGGTGATGTGGGGAGAAATCCCTAACGAACATAAATTTGAACGTGTGGGACAAATTCTCCATTGAAATATTATGGGGTTTGTCGCGGGGATTGAATCTGTTGGTTTCTCCCATGAAGTGTCTCATACTGAAAGATATCCTTCGATTCTACAACCCGCCTCGACCGAAAAATAAGCCAAGACGAAAGTGGAGGGAGTTTCTCGTCTCTTCCTCACAAAAAAATGAATTGAGTTGTTTTGGGCCAATTGTGAAATTACAAGTTTCTAAAAGTTGTGGGTTTATAACTGACATCCCATGAACATATTGTCCTCCGCTTAATCATCACAATTAATATTTTTTTATAATATAAAAAATACCTTTTAATTATCATTATTAATTTATTAATACATTTTTTAATTACAAATCATACTATTCAGAACCTCCATTTTGTTATTGGAAAAATAATGTGGAGTCCAATTTTCTCATCTCATTTGAATTTGAAAAAAAAAAAGGTTTAAACGGAAAATAAAAAATTGGTATGTCAATTATATATTAGTTATTGTCATATTTAACACAGTTACTATTACTATATTAAAAATTTAGGCTTTCGCTTAATTGCTTGAACAACAAACTCACCCCTACAGAGAACCACAAATTAGGAAAACCATTTACCACCACAACTCCACAAGGTCTGAAGATAGAATTTAACTAAAAAAGGGTAGAATTATGATATTTTGCAAAGGTTTGGGCGGTTGCGTTTGCAAATTGCAATTGAATAAAATATAGTAAATGATTTAGAGCACATGGTCAGCCAATAGTGTTGACTAGTTATATACTAATTCAACCATGTTGCTCTCTCTGTTTCTGCTCTCCTGTTTCCCTCTCTTGCCACCGAATACTTTCTTTCTCTTACATTTCTCTCTCAGCCCTTAATCCTTATCCGAAAAACAAAACGAAAAGAGGAGATCTGTAAGTAGTAGTACTCTCTAGATTATTTGTTTTCCTTTCCTTTCTTAAATTTTGATTCTTGATATCGATTATTGTGCGTTTCATATTTTAAAACTGTGTTTAACTTTATGGTGTTAAGCTCATCTTGTTGAGTTGGTGCTTATTTTGTTGTAGTATTCTCATCTGGCTCTTAAGGACTTGTAGATCAGGGATTTTAATAGGATGTTATAGATCATGAAAAGAAATGAAGAACCTTGGCTTAGATTTCAATGTTTTCTTGAATTTTGTTCTGGGATTGATTGAAATTGAACTGATCATGAGGGCGATTGTTCAATACTTGCTGTATGTCAGAGTTATGTAGGTTCGTACATGAGATTTTTTTATTTTACAGTGATTGTGTTCACTTAATTCATTGATTATTATTTTGGATCAGATCTGTGGGAATTCTTGGAGTTGTGTATGTTACCATCTGTTGTGGGTGAGATAAGGACGTTGTCTGAATTTACATGATTGGCTCAATGGGCATATTTGAGGAGATGGGATTCTGTGGTAATCTTGATTTTCTGTCAAATACTTGTGGGGAAGTTGAGGTTTTCCCCACAAGTCGAACCGATCTTCCGATTGACGAAGATTATAGTGATGATGAGAATGAGATGGATGTTGAGGAGTTAGAAAGGAGAATGTGGAGAGATCGGATGCTCTTGAAACGTCTCAAGGAGCAGAAGGTGACTAAGGAGGGATAGGCGACGAAGAAGAAACGCGTCACCCCCAAGAACAAGCAAGGAGGAAGAAAATGTCCCGTGCGCAAGATGGGATCTTGAAGTATATGTTGAAGATGATGGAAGTTTGTAAAGCTCAAGGTTTCGTGTATGGTATCATCCCAGAGAAGGGAAAACCCGTGACTGGTGCGTCTGATAATCTCCGTGCGTGGTGGAAGGAGAAAGTCAGGTTTGATCGCAATGGGCCCGCTGCAATAGCCAAGTTTCAGGCGGAGCATTCGGTTCCTGGGGAAGTCGATGAATCTCTTACAGCAATGTCCCTCCTCATACTCTTCAGGAGCTTCAGGACACCACGCTTGGCTCGTTGCTATCAGCTTTGATGCAGCACTGTAATCCCCCTCAGAGGCGTTTCCCGTTGGAAAAAGGTGTTCCTCCACCTTGGTGGCCCACTGGGAACGAGGAATGGTGGGCCCAGCTTGGTTTGCCCAACGATCAAGGGCCTCCTCCTTATAAGAAGCCTCATGATTTGAAGAAGGCTTTCAAAGTTAGTCTTCTCACAGCTGTGATCAAACACATGTCGCCTGATATCTTCAAGATTAGGAAGCTCGTAAGGCAATCTAAATGCCTTCAGGATAAGATGACAGCTAAGGAGAGCGCAACTTGGCTTGCTATAATTAACCAAGAGGAGGCTCTATCAAGGAAACTATATCCCGACAGCTGTCAGCAACTGTCCTTCGGAGATGGGTCTGGATCGTATATGATTGGCAATACGAGTGACTATAATGTTGAAGATGAGGGGGACGTTGAAGTGGACTTTAAGCTCTTGGATCGAGCATCTTTCACCTTTGGAATGACTGAACAGAAAGACAGTGTTTTTCCACCATTAGCTCCAGTTAAGGGAGAGATCATAGATCTTGATTCAGATTTTATCCCGAAAAGGAAACAGCAGTCTCAGGGGGAGCACAATGATCAAAAGATGTACACCTGTGAGTTTTCACAATGCCCTCATAGCGACACTCGCATGGGATTTAATGACCGCAATTGGAGAAACAATCACCAAATTAATTGCCAGTACCGATTTATTTCTTCTGAAAAAGTAAGTTATCAGATAATTAATGAGAATAAAGCTGTCCTTTCTGGACCGTATACTGAAACCAAGTCATCTGTTCTGCCTATGAACAATGCTCCAACCCCTGTGGATGTTTCTGGGCTTGGGATTCCAGAAGATGGACGAAAAATCATTTCTGAGCTCATGTCGTTTTATGATAGCGATCTACAACAGAACACTACCTTCCAATCTACAGAAACTCAGCTCCAACAGGATGAAGACTTCTTCAAACAGAGTTCTGTTAATTCTGTTTTTCCACCAACAGAGTTCAATTATGATCAGTCCAAATCGTGTTACAATCCATCGTTCATGAACAACGTGATGGATGATATGTCCGACTTCAGATTTGGCTCCCCGTTCAATTTTACACCAGTTGACTACTCCATCGACCCTATGTCGAAGCAAGAAGTGTCTTTGTGGTACCTTTGAACCTGGAGTGCTCGAATCTGATTGCATGGGAAGGGCGGAGAAATGGTTGTGACGGCCCGTGTCATCTTGTGCTACTCTAATTAGGTTAACTTTCTTCGTATAGTAATATTTGAACTTATTGTATTAGTCACCTTTGCATTGACTGTAATAATGAGGAAGATACTAGGCTAGGATGAGATCTTCCCATCTTGTGTTGTACTTGTTTGGAATGTTAATATATAATTATATTAAGGATGCAAAGTTGACTTCCAATTTTTACAGATTATGTCTTGTTTGTTGTTGAGATCTTTGCTGTATGCATTTGTGTTGTGCCATTTGGGGAGTTTACAGTTAACTGGAAATGAATGCCAGTAAGGGGAGGTTAATTAAAGATTAATCTATATTGACATTAAGAGCCTCAATAATAAGTAAATTAATAAAATTTTGGAGATTAGCACAAAAAAGTCCAATTGTAATGAAAGCATATTTATTATTGACCAAGTCTCTTTTTTGTCCCCTTCTCCTCACCTATTTTCCTGTGTGTACATTTTCCTAGTAGGCATTTGTATGTCATTCATACAAAAAAACAAATTAATTATGCTAAACGAATAAAAGCTTGATTAGCTGATGCAAATCTGTGTCTAACCTCCCCATCTTGCATTATTAAACTCTGCTAAACTTGTCTTCCTCAATCATCACAAACCATCCCATTATTCTCTCTCCCCATTGTTTGACTTGTGATCTTCATCCTCCTCTCCCTTCAAACTCAAAACAGAGAAGAGGGACTTCTCTATGGGGCAGGGAACAAGAAAATCTCTAACTGATAAATATGAAATCATAGAGATTCTTGGCAGGGGAGGATTCTCAGTCGTGAGACGAGGAATCGAAAAATCGAAAACTGGAGCAAACAATCATGTAGCTGTTAAGACACTGAGGAGGTTCACCCCTTTGACGCCTTCAAACTCAGCCCCGAAAACCACGGTTCCAACGACCAAACAGTCCCTCATATCAGATGCATTGCTTACGAACGAACTCCTCGTGATGAGAAAGATCGTTGAGGACGTATCCCCCCATCCGAACGTCATCCATCTCTACGACGTCTGTGAGGACAACGGCGGAGTTCATCTGATACTCGAGCTCTGCTCAGGTGGCGAGCTGTTTGACCGAATTGTGGCTCAGGCGAGGTACAACGAAGCAGAGGCTGCAGGGGTGGTGAAGCAGATTGCAGCAGGGCTAGCAGCCCTGCATCGAGCTAGTATAATTCATAGGGACTTGAAGCCGGAGAACTGCCTTTTCTTGAGCAAAGACGAGAATTCTGTGTTGAAGATCATGGATTTTGGACTGAGTTCTGTGGAGGATTTCACTGATCCTGTTGTGGGGTTGTTTGGTTCTATAGATTACGTCTCACCAGAGGTTCTTTCGGGTGATAAAGTCACTCCGAAGAGCGATATCTGGTCACTTGGTGTCATTCTCTACATTCTCCTATCAGGGTTAGTTTGGAGAAGTCATCAAGTTTTGTCGAATTTTACGGTCATGTGCTGATGGCAGTTTTCATTTTTGCCATTGTTGTTATCAGGTATCCCCCTTTCATTGCACAAACAAACCGGCAGAAACAGCAGATGATACTAAATGTATGATGTTCTTCTGTCAAACACTGAAAGGTGAGTGTTGGTTTATATCAGAAATCTGTTTCTTTTAATCTAGTTTGAATGTTTTTGGTGTTGCAGGGACAATTCAGTTTCTATGAGAAAACATGGAAGAACATTTCATCATCAGTAAAACAGCTAATCACCAGTCTTCTAAAAGTGGATCCTAACTTGAGACCAAGTGCTGAAGGGGTGTGTCTTAACCTCTCTAGTTTTACCCGATAATCGATCTTAACCTTATAATTCGCTTAAAATCAGTTCATATAAAATCAAGAAAAGCGGTAAGATTAACACGTGATCCTTATCTGAAACACTGCAGATTGTTCAGCATCCTTGGGTCGCAGGGGATCTTGCAAAGGAAGAACAGATGGATGCTGAGATCGTTTCACGGTTACAAAGTTTCAACGCAAGACGCAAGTTTCGTGCAGCAGTAATGGCCAGTGTTGTAAGCAGCAGCTTTTCATTGAGAACAAAGAAACTCAAGAATTTGATGGGGTCTTATGATCTCAAACCAGAGGAACTCGAGAATCTGAGTACAAATTTCAAGAAAGTGTAAGTATTCTTCAATGAATCATATAGAGACTAATAAAAACATATCTCAAGCATTCTTCAATTGACTGTTTCGGGAAGTGCAGATGTAAAGGTGATAATGCAACATTACCTGAGTTTGAAGAGGTGTTGAAAACAATGGAGATGTTGTCGTTGGTCCCTCTAGCCCCGCGCATATTTGATCTCTTCGATAACAACAGGGACGGGACAGTTGACATGAGAGAAATCATAGGAGGCTTCTCATGTCTCAAATATTCTCAAGGCGACGATGCTCTTAGACTATGTTTCCAGGTACACTCCACTCTACTTATAATCTCTACCTTATATCTATGTGTGCATCTATTATACATATATATGTGTCTTTGTGATGATCAGATGTATGACACGGACCGTTCGGGTTGCATCAGCAAGGAAGAGCTAGCATCCCTACTAAGGGTAACTAACTGATTTGATCATCAAGCATTTCCATATATGTTAATTAATTACTACATGGAAAGTTACCTTATATCCTTCATCGTAGGCCTTGCCAGACGACTGCCTACCAATAGACATCACAGAACCTGGGAAGCTAGACGAGATATTCGATCTGATGGACGCCAACAACGACGGAAAAGTCACGTTCGAAGAGTTTAAGGCTGCTATGCAGAGAGACAGCTCTCTTCAAGATGTAGTCCTCTCCTCTCTACGTTCCACTTAATCTTGTTGTCACATGTTATTACAGAATTAATGCTGAGAAACAAGGACTACTCTTTCCTACACTATGTTATATTATATGCTTTTTTTAGACACTATCTTTTTATTAGTATTCGATCCAGTAATCAGCAATTCTTTCCCTGCACTTGTGTTTTGAAATATAGTGTGATGATGTGATTGTGTTCCTCATGTTAGTTGTATTTTGAAATAGTTACAAATTACCAATATTTCTACATTGACGGATAATTCCATCCATGGATCACGATAGAAATAGCCAAATATTTCACCGATTCATTTGAACAGGAGAAGCTAAGAGTACATGTAAAATATAAAACTCAAATATCTTGCTACTAAATCAAATGTCACTTCATTAAACAAATGGCATTTAAGATTTAATCAAACATAAGGATATGAGTGAAATGTCTCACTTATAGTATCTACAAACAAATGAGGATAACTAAAAGAAGCTATACCTAACTCGTACTAAAATGAATTACATTATAAATACAGCAGCAGTTCAGAATCGTCTGTATTCTTCGAAAACTGGGATATACAGCAATGTCTGAAATACTGTGTGGAAGAAATGGAGCAATCTACAAATTATGTTAGAGAGGGAGATAAAGAGGAAAAAGCTACTACAGAAATCAAAGGAAATGGCTGTTATCAAACAACGATGTCTAGGAAAGATCGTTAGGAAGAACAAACCAACCTTGAATTCCTCCGCTACACGTACAAAAATACCGTATAACTTTGGCAAGATATCACCAAAGATCTTTTATTTCTTGCTGCTTGCTGCCCAAAATGAAATATCTCTATCAAATTATTTCAACAAGAAGTTCCTCATAAACTAGATTTATCATAACTGCAGGTTTTCACATAAAATAATGGGAAGGAAATATGTAAAACCAGAAAGCAAACGGCTTATAAACAACATCATAGAAGTTATAGGCAAACATGATTAAAAAAGATAAAATATTACATAATAAAATATACTAAAAGAATAAACAAAAAGGAAAAGTGAAGAATGCAAACAGACTGCTTTCAATTTGCATGCAGAACACGTGGATGTGGATGTGGATGTGTGTGCGGTGTGTGAGTGAATTCAACCCAGATTCCATATCTTCCAAATTTTAATTCCAAACTTCTCTTTGAGAATTAGAAGAAATTCAATCTGGAAATATGATAGTTATCTCAACCACTGTAGCAACCTAGTCAAACCATGTTACTTATTATCAGATGTTACATTTTACAATAAACCTCAATCTAAGAAGAAATAGACGAGGCAAATAAAAAAAGAGGAAGAAAATATGAATTATTTTGTCCTGCAAGGGAGCAATAACACCAAACGGATTATAGAAGAGGGAAAATGGAATACAGAGCTTACATATCATAGCTGCTCTCTGATATAAGCCATTGATCTTAACATCGAACCTAAAGTATCTTTTGAAACTTGAAATTTGATCTCTGATTCTCCTGTGGTGGTGGTGTCCTGGAGCTGACAAGCAATAACTATATTTAGTTTAAATTAAAATATTAACTAACAACTGTATGGCCCCATGGTGGTGGAAGTGGGGTGTAAGAAAACCGTCTTTCTCATAGCTGCTCTCTAATTAAAATATTAACTAACAACTGTCATTCCATTTTCTAGCAAAAGTGGAGGAAATACAACCGTCCTTATTTTCTGGTATCACAAGAAAAAAGGGAGAAGGGGGCACATTTATGTTCCAAATTCACAGAAAAAGTTGGAGACTTCACCCTTTTAGTTTCCAGGTGATATCTCCAAGTGAAAGTTCAGGCACAGCCAGAGGCAAAACGCATTCCTAAAGACATTTAGAGACCTGATGAGGACTTAATTTACCACTAGCCTTGTAGCTCAATGATTTAAAAAAATATCCCTTGAAATGCCTAGAAACAATCCAGACCAATCATAAACTAATCCGAAGAACAAGCAGAAACATTATCAGGGACAATGAGGAACTCACCAATAAAACAAAATGGACCACCACAATCCAATGAAAATACAAAAAGATTATAAATAAAAAAAAAACTATATTTTTAATACTTTTGAAAGATAGAATTAGCTCCTAAAGACAATAGAAAACACCTTTAGATTGATGACGGCAACCTTGTCAGCGGGTGTAGAAAGCTGTTGGCTTATGTAAGCCATGGATTTCAACATTGGCTCCAGAGTTGTTCTTGTAAGTCTAAATTGCACCTCTGTTTCTCCTGAGGGAGCCTTGCCATAATCTTGGAGCTGCCTTGGACAAACAAAACAGCAGGTATAAGTCAATTTTCTGTACCAAATACACACATATGCCTCTAGCAAAGTTGCCAAAGGTATTGCGAGAACAAACAAAAGAATATATAACCAGAAAAGTTTTTGCATTACAGAGGGCTAACTAAAAGCTCTTGACCAGACATGTCGAATTTTCCTTACTGTATTCCCATCATGAAGAACTACGGAACAGTAGAAACAAATTTATTTAAAAAAGCTCTGCCCACCTTCAAATTAATAAGAGCCACTTTACTTGGTGGGTTCTTATCCTCAATGACCCATGCCATAGACTTAAAACAAGTGAGAACTACCTACAAATGAAAAGCCAAAAAGTAGTGAGAAGCAAAAGCATAATAAAAGCCTTCTGAATCATACTGCACAGTAACAACTAAAAATTGACAATTATAGTATATCAATTAGCCAACAGTAAGCATCTTACTACTTCATACCGTGTTATCAGCAAGCATGCCATCACGGTTTATAGCCAAGGGTGCCATAGTGGGCTGGCCCAAATCAGTGACTGGACCACCAGTATCATTAAGATTAAAGCGACTAGGCCCAGCATCTTGCCAGGGCCATAATGATGGGATCATATCAGGAGTTGGTACAGAAGCTTTCCTGTTACCAGTATCCTGAGATGTAGGAGGTTTGACTTTTGCTACTGTTTTCTGCACCAGCGCAACCTTCCTTGAACCCTCTCGTAAAGCATCAATGGCTGCACTGCAGGTCTCTGCAGCAACAGCTCCTTCTTCCGCAAATCTTAGTGCTTCTCGACATAGTTTGTTAAAACGAACTGTGAGAGATTCAACACATTGGACACCAGTATCTTGCTCATCTGACAGGCTAACTCTAGCATTCCTAGTCCACCTCTTCAATATATAATGTGGAGGTACTGTAAGAACATTTGTGACAGTAAAGACAGTCAATATATGTCTACAGAGAACTCTTGAATACTCAAACATCTGGCAACTGCAACTTGCGTTCATTTCAGAGACATTCAATAAGACAATGTAAGCCTTGTGATCATGCTCGTATTTTGCGACTCTAAATTTACTTATTGCACCATCACCATCGATCTTGTTGGCAGTGTGTACAAAAGTTTCAACCAATTCCTCTTGAAACTTCTCAAAAACTTTTTTTGTATATAAATTGGCGGCCTGCTGTTCCATCAGCGATGGTGTCTTCAGTACTGGTGTTGTACAAATTGTGTAGTTTTCTGCCTCTAATTCCCTTTCTAAGGAATTCTCCAAAGCCCTCTCATACTGCTTAAAGAACATGGGTATTGTCGTCTGCTGATTCACATACCCATCAAGAAAGGAGCTTACTCCATGGTTTGATGAAAGTGCAGCAAAAAAAGTGTCACGAAAATAGACAGGAGCCCACTGCTTTCTAGCATTATATACGGCTTGAAGCCACTCATTTTTCCGGATATCATACTTATCAAGGAGAGAACTCCATGAGGATTCAAATTCCTCAATTGTTTCAGGGAAATTGATGCAGCTATAAAGCTCTCCATAAAAAGAAGGATGAGAAAGGTGCAAATGAGCCAGTCTTTCTTGGCCTTCCCTTAAGATATGCCATTTGCAAATGCAGTGACGAGTTTCAGGGAATACCCGATGAACTGCTGCCTTTATGGCCCTATCTTGGTCAGTCGTTATGGAAACAGGAGACCTATTGTTCATTGCGGACAGCCAAGTCTTGAAAACCCAAGCAAATGAAGCCTCTGATTCATCCAAAAGTAGTGCACATCCAAATAAAATTATTTGCCCATGATGGTTCACTCCAGTGAAGGGAGCAAATGGAACCTGAAATTGATTCGGTCTATACATTGTGTCAAAAGTAACTGCATCACCAAAGTGACTATATGCTGACCTCGATCTCGCATCAGCCCAGAAAACATTACTCAAGCGATTGTCATCGTCAAGCTGGATAGCATAATAAAACCCAGGGTTTTCAGCCTGCATCTTCTTGAAATAAGTAAGAAGGTTATGAGCATCTCTTCCAAGAGTTCTTCTGCTAGAAGGTTTAATAAAATGCAGTGGCATCACAGGAACAGAACTCATAGTGGCTCGATTTGTTTCAATCGAGGATGAGGTCCTACCAACAGGATTTGTTTCTGTAGGATCATAAAACACATGGTTTCCATCTACAGAAACCATGACGTCGTTTTGGTTATCAGCTGACTCAGGGAGGACGTTTTTTGTAGTTCCAGCAAAGTGCCTACGAGGTCTAAGGAAATGCACTTTGCTGGGGCTCACGATAGAATGATTATGGTCCTCAACAAATTTCATCACAACCCAACTGTCTGTATCTTTTCTCTCTATCTGAAGCATAGCGTTGCAGCTCTCCACATTCTTTCTCTTGAAAACCTCTCTGGAACAAGAAAATTCCCAGGAAACAATTGGACCATCAGGCTTAGCACGACTATATTGACCAACATGAGTGCTAAAACCCACTTTCCTAGCATATGCATCGTAGAAATCCTTTGCAGCTTCTTGAGATTCAAATTCCATACCAATATATGGTTTTATATTCTCATCATCAGCTTGATTGGTGGAATTTCCACTTAAACTTTGAGCCCCATCCTCGCCGTGTTGTGTTTGAGCTTCCCCAATTTTTTGCCTTTTTTCCATATTTACCTCCACAACATCATCGCCCATCTCATCAAATAAGTAATACCAATAAAGATTCTGAAATTTGTTGAATTATCTGCAGTAGTAAGACAACAGACATGACATGAAGGGGTAAAGCAACACAACTTCAAGCAAGTGAGAGAAATAGTCACTCTAAGAGATCATAAACAGCACTACATACATATTGAACAACGAAAGATAGCAGAAACTGATATCAAATTGCAAATGAATTCTCATGCTTGTTACACTCGAAGTACCATTAAAGATAACGGTTGCTTTCAGATACAGTTAACAATCATTATCGCGGAAATGAAGATAAATATCACAGTGCTTTGATTTTCATTTCATCATTTCAATCAAAGTAAGTAGAATCAATAAGGTATAGGAAGATTCACTCTTCAGTTCCAAACACGAATGGTGGACAAAGTTTCCACATATATAATAATTAGACACTGTGTTTTAAATCAAATTTTGATAGCAAGAGACCTGAGTACCCTCAACAAAATTGAAAATAGTAATCTAGCCATAATTTTTTTTGGTATAAAAGATTCATATCAGCAGTGCACAGAACAAAATTAGTTAGGATCTCCCAGACTCCATACAATAAAAAATAATTCAAGATATCTTTCACACCAAATTTCTAAATACATAGTAATATTAAAATTTGCCTTTATATACATATATGCATACACACGACACTTCCAGTTTCCAAGCTAAGCCACAAAATTAAACTACCAAGATCCAGGAATCAGCAGAACCCCTCTTCATTTTTTTTGTTTAATCTAATATCTTCTTGACAGATCAGTGCACCCTTAAAATACCTAGAATGTGCTTCAGGTTTTTCCTCTTTTTCATCCTTTCTTGTAATTGGAAAATGCGAATTGTTTCACGAATTAAGAGATATTGCATGAATTTTGAGCTTGCAATTAATGCGAATTAAAATACAGACAATTCTCTCTACCTCTTTCGCTCTCTTCTGCCGAAGATGCGTGTAATTTCGGTGAAATTGTTCTTCAATTGGTTGAGACAAATTCTATGGAGTTAGGAGGAGAGAGTGCATACTCATTTTTCAATTTTTTCTCCCCTTTTTGGTCTTGGCATTTATTTTCCTTATTTATTCCTGATTTATTTTTATTTCTTCGAATAAAGTTCATGAATTATACTTTTGTTTCCATCAAATGAAGACCTAATGCAATATTGGCTCAGTTTAATTTATTTGTTAAAAATTAATTTTTTTTAACAATAAAAAGTATTAATTGAAGAATATTTGTTTGTATACTGAAAAGTAGTACTACCACTGTCCTGTTTTTGTTTGACAATTTCACTTTTTGGCTCGTATTTAGTGAGTGAGTTGTTTATTAGTATATATAAAATGATAAAATGATTTTTGAGGAGGTGTATGATAAATGAGGGGTACGACTATTATACTTCACTTTAAAAATCTCTTTATCATTTTAAATTCTAATAAATAATTCGCTCACTAAACACAAGTCACATAGTGAAATGACCAAATAAAAACAGGACGTATGGAGTATTAGTTAATGTAACTATAAATATGTACTAATACTGTAACATGCAAGTTAATATTTTTTAGAATTTAAAGATCAAACTCAATCCATGACCTTTGAGAAATTTTTATATATTTTGCTAGTATTTAAAATTTTAAAGGTATATGCTGGGTTGACCTGATTTTCTTTGAGAATTGAGATTCTTTTTCTATTTTTCTTACTATTAATTAATGATAGAATTTATATTATGATTATAAGTTAATATTGTTGATTATATTTAGTTACTAGATCGATATATCATTGTTGACATCTATTCTCATTGTTGATATCTTGGTTGGTGAGCTAATGAAGAGGAATCCCAATAGACACAACATCAAGTTGTGATTTGTCTATGATGCAGCAGAAACGTGAACTAAACGAAACAACATTCTCAATCTTCGTTGATTCCAACCATTGGAATACCGGCAAAGAGGAAATAAGAGAAACTCTCTCTCAATAATTCTTAATTCCATAAACAACTGAGTAAAACGTTTACAACTGGACTCTTTAAATAAGAGTGGAAACCTAAAAGATAAACATAAATTATATCTAATAAATTAAAGATTCTAATTAAACTAATTTCCTAATTAAATCATTATTACAATTAATCAAAATCGCTAACGCGATCTTGTCTCCATCATTCTCTCCCTCTTTGAAACGATTCGTCCTCGAATCGAAACTGATCTCGTCTCCAGAGGAATAAATTAATGCCACCAAATATTTGAGCTCAAAAATATCGGCCGTGAGTGTGGCTCAAAGTCTTGAGGCGGTAGGACGTAATTTTCATCACTCTGCAAACAAAATAACCATCATTAATTATAAAAAAAATAACAGTTATTGTGTGAGTCAAAACCTTCATCATCAGTGAGGCATGGGTCAACGTATGGCGTATCAAGCTCCGAAAAAATTGCATCGTAAACGTCGTGACCCGTCTCAAACTTTTGGCTCGAATCATCGTCAGACTCGGTGTCATAAACTGGAAACACTGGATCACTAACCGGCAATTATTTCTCTTCCTCGAAAATAGGTGGTTCATCATAAAATGGGGACTCACAAAAATTATCCAACGCATCAGAACACCCGTTGTTCACTAAATCCCCAAAAAATTCTCCAGGCCCACTATCACCATAAAAATATTCCATTGGCCCAAGCAAGTCATCCTTCCCAGTAGGAAAATGCCCAACAAACTCAAAATCGTCCCACAAATCATCAGGCCCAAAACAATTAACTGTATAATAGTCAGGTCCAAATTCTCCATATATGGAATCTATCCCAAATGGCTCATGAAATTCAAACTCATCCAACATTGTCGGCCCACCACTAGTACAAGAAAAACTAGGCCCATTTGCACTATTAAAATTAAATGAGAAAACATCCTCACCATTTGCAGGAGACGGGCTTTGAAAAATAGGCGGCCCAATGTGTGCGGTTGCATCACGTCGCGGTTCAATCGCAGCAGTTGCAGCATCGTGAATAGCGGCAGAGGCAAGAACTCCCAGAACGCCGGTAACGGATGGCGAAATCTGGTGATCCAATTTGTCGCTCGACGGCTGTGCGGCGCCGTTGGTAGGGTGGTGAACTGAATCGGACCCGTAACGCGATGACGGTGGATCGCGGCGACGCTGTGTAGGCCTAGCGTGACGATGGTTGGAGAAACAGGGATTGAAGCCGATGTTGGTGGTGGTTGAGCGCGACGCCAGCGGGGGAGCGGTGCCGAGGCGCTGTGATTTCCGGTGTAGCACCGAGATTGATCGGATGACGCATCAAAAATAGGGGGTTGGGCTCGATCTCGGAATTGTGCAAGACGATCGACCATTTTTGCTTGTTGAACACGCAGCGACTCAATCGATTGGGCAAGAATCGCGATCTGATCTTTCAATTTCTTCATCTTCCGGGCATTACGACGGGGAGGCATTGAAAGGAGCTAACCGTGACTCTGGATACCAACTGATGATGGAGACGAGACCGCTTTGACCTTCATGGAAAAGTGGGATCGTAAACGTGACTAGTATCTTATTTTATTGTTATTGGGCTTGTTATTTACTGCTTTTATTTTAGTTAGTGGACCCAATTGTTGTGTGCTTTTATTTTATGCTTTCTTACTGTACTTATAATTCTGAGATTATCTTTTTACGGGACTTTTGAAAATTTGATTAATGAAATGGGGTTTTCCCTGCTGTGAATGCACTCTTCATAGTTTTATCCATATTCGTGTTGATTATAGGTTTACGCTGCGTCAATTGGTATCCAGAGTCTGACTAAGCTCCTTATGGCTCCGAAAGTCGCCAAAGGAAAGGGACCCGAGGTCGATCCTATGAAGGAGATACGTAACCAGATTTTTGAGCTTACTCAAGCTATCGATGCACTCCGTATTCAACAGGAAACCATGGCTGCAGCCACTGCCGCCGCACGTCACCATAAACATAGTGACGCTCACTATAATCCTACCTTTGAAGATGGAGAATTTACGGATGTTTCTGACGAGGAAGAAACAATCTCCATGGTTAACCCTTTTGCTCGCCGTCCATGCGCGACACCTCCGGCGAACACCGGTACTCCCCACTGGAATCACGGGTTTCGAATTGAAATCCCGGAGTTTACGGGATCGCTTGACCCGGCTGAATTTCTCGATTGGTTGCATATCGTTGACGACGTTTTGAAGTTTAAAGACGTCGCTGAAAACCGCCGCGTCGGCCTTGTTGCCACGCGATTTCGAGGCCGCGCCACCGCCTGGTGGCAACAAGTGCGTAAGACACGTGAACGCCAATCCAGATCGCCGATTTCGACTTGGCCCAAATTACAGAAACACCTCCGCCGTGAATTTTTACCGTTCAATTACAGATCCACGTTGTTCCAATCTCTCCACAACATCCGTCAAGGCCCACGTTCAGTAGCGGAATATGCGGGCGAATTTCACCAACTGATTGCCCGCGTGGATATTGCTGATTCCCAGGAACAACTTGCAACCCGTTTCATAGCAGGCTTAAGGCCCAATTTGCAAGACACTATTAATTTATTGGGCCCACCCACACTATCTGAAGCCCAACAGCGAGCAGACCAACGTGAGAAGCAACAAGCGCGATGTTTTTCATCGTCTTCTTTCTCGCAAACCTCATCTCCGCCCAAATTCCAGAAGCCGTCTTCTCTGGCCACCCATAGCGGACAACACGCTTATCTCCATGGAAAGCAAAATTAATTAACTCCTCAAGAAACTTAACTTCAAACACATCTGCAGTGCGAACATGGCCCAAAGTCTTAAGGCGGTAAGCAAGGAGAGGTTTTAGAGAGTAACAAAATAACTTTCATTTTTTTATAAAAAAATGATAATTATTAGTTTCACCAAAAATAGGAGGCCCAATTGGCTCATCACCCCAAAATTCTCAAAAATCTTCGTAGGCCCAAATACATTGATTAGCCCAAGCTGACCTTTTAATGTGGACCCAATCTCAATATTCTTCATATTACACCCAAACCCCTCATTAACTATCTTAACAGCAAAAGGCCTGCTATCCTCTTTAGCAACAAGAAGCGGCCAAAAATTCTTAAAATAGTTCAGAGGCCCATTACCAAAACTCATACTAACCATATGGTGCCCACGTTCCAGAATTAGGGCATCACAATCCCACGTCTCTTCTCCATGAGCGACAACAGTTGTATGCAGCGCGGCGGTGTTCGAAGTTGGTCGGTGTTCAAACTCGACGCAGGAAAAACAGGGTGCGGTGGTGGGCGAGGCGACGGAGCGATTGTTGGTCGTGGCGGCGCTTGGGTGAGCAGCGCGATGAGGTTGTGGTGCGACGGCGCGGAGTACAGGCGCGACGGCGCAATGCTGTGACGCAGCGGTTGGATGAACAGGCGCGGGGCAGGAGTGCGATGGCGGTGGAACGCGTCGATCGGTGGTTTGGAACTCGATGGCGAGAGGGAGTGGTTCGGAATTCCAGCAACTGTAGGCGGTGGAAGTGCGCGTGATTTCAGGTGCAGGTGCGGCCGGCGGCAAGGTAGCGACCGGTGCTGAGAAAGGTGGTGTCGGTGGATGGTGTGCAGAATGACATAGTGGTGGCGATAGCGGAATGATGATGGAAACAAAAGATGGGGTTGTTGGATATGGCGGCTTGTTGATTGACGGCGTTGCGGCGGCTACAAAGGCGGCCAAAACTGGAGACGGTGGTGGTAACATCACCGGCGAGTTCAGAACGTCCCGTTGACAGTAGCTGTCGAAAATTCCATCGACGACAACAGTCAATTGAGACCAGAGGAAATCAAATTCCTCCTCCGTATCGTTGTCTAGTGTCATCATTGATACTTCCACATAACTCTGAATCTCCTCTTTGGGATCGACCGCGGGTCCCTTTCCCTTGGCAACTGTTGGTGCCATCGTAACAGGAGCGTAGTCATACTCTGGATACCAACTGACGCAGACGTGATACAATTGTGCAAGGTTAAACCTCACGAGAGAATAATCTCATTTTCATAATAATCAGAAGCAGCTTTACAATAATCTTAAGACTCATATTTATAATCGAAAACTAGGATTTTAGGCGTGTAAGCCCTAAAAGGCCGACCCACTAATAATTAATTAAAACTTAAATAAAGCCCTAAACTATAAAATATAAATAAATAATTACAATGCAATATTATCTCCATCATCCCCTCCCTCTTTGAAAAGATTCGTCCTCGAATCTGTAATAATATTATCTCCATCATCTGACGCAGCACGGAAGACGTGATATAATTGTGCAAGGTTAAACCTCACGAGAGAATAATCTCATTTTCATAATAATCAGAAGCTCCCTTTACAATATTCCTGAGACGCCTATTTATAATAGATAACTAAAACTACCCACTAACTTAATTAAAACATAAATAAAATTCTAAACTTTAAAATATAAATAAATAATTATAATGTAATATTATCTTCATCATTCTCTCTCTCTTAAAAAAGATTCGTCCTAGAATCTGTAATAATATTATCTCCAGCAGTATAATAGAGACGACAACACGCTTATCTCCATGAAAAGCGAAATTAATTAACTCCTCAAGAAACTTAACTTCAAACACATCTGCAGTGCGAACGTGGCCCAAAGTCTTAAGGCGGTAAGCAAGGAGAGGTCTTAGAGAAGTAACAAAATAACTATCATTTTTTATAAAAAAATGATAATTATTAGTTTCACCAAAAATAGGAGGCCCAATTGGCTCAGCACCCCCAAAATTCTCAAAAATCTTCGTAGGCCCAAATACAATTGTGCAAGGTTAAACCTCACGAGAGAATAATTTCATTTTCATAATAATCAGAAGCTCCCTTTACAATATTCCTGAGACGCCTATTTATAATAGATAACCTAAACTACTCACTAACTTAATTAAAACATAAATAAAATTCTAAACTATAAAATATGAATAAATAATTATAATGCAACAGGAAAAGCGTGAAAACAACGAAACAACCTTCTCAATCTCCGTTGATTCTAACCATTGGAATACCGGCAAAGAGGAAATTAATAAGAGAAACTCTCTCTCTCTCTCAATAATTCTTAATTTCATAAACAACTGAGTAAAACGTTTACAACTGGACTCTTTAAATAAGAGTGGAAACCTAAAAGATAAACATAAATTATATCTAATAAATTAAAGATTCTAATTAAACTAATTTCCTAATTAAATAATTATTACACTTAATCAAAATCGCTAACGCGATCTCGTCTCCATCATTCTCTCCCTCTTTGAAACGATTCGTCCTCGAATCGAAACTGATCTCGTCTCCAGAGGAATAAATTAATGCCACCAAATATTTGAGCTAAAAAATATCGGCCGTGCGGGTGTGGCTCAAAGTCTTGAGGCGGTAGGACGGAATTTTCATCGCTCTGCCAACAAAATAATTATCATTAATTATAAAAAAATAACAGTTATTGTGTGAGTCAAAACCTTCATCATCAGTGAGGGTAGCTTCTGATTATTATGAAAATGAGATTATTCTCTCGTGAGGTTTAACCTTGCACAATTGTATCACGTCTTTCGTGCTGCGTCAGTCTATGAACTCACAATTATAAGAAGATAGGTTCACATAAGCATCCATCTCCAACGACCCCAAATCTCTGAATCAAATATCTCACAATATGAGACTTAATTGAACAAAACAATCACAAATATATGTATACATGTTAATTTTTTTAATAAAAAAAAAAGATGATTTAATAAAATAAAAAAAAAGTAACAGGCATGCATATGTTCCCGAAGGATAATATAACGATTTTATAATGCGAAGGCGTGGATTTCAACAATGAAATTCCGACTCCTTCAGTTTGATATTTAAGGTTAGCATTGGGCGGGGACTTCCATTGTTGAGTAGTTAGTTTGCATGCAAAGTAGCGATTATTTTTATAGGTTACTCTTTCATAGCATCAAATCCCTACATTACATAATGCCATGAGCTTTATCTTACCATCCTTCGAACCAATTACGATCTTGCAATCATCTTTCAATTGGTTGATGGACACAATTGTGGACACAAATTTGTAGCGTAAACTTGTTTGTTTTTAATTTTCTTGTAATACATCATGAGTAAGTTGTTTCCATGATTTTAAAACGGTCCCAATGTTGTTGACTATGATTTGGTTAGGATCTCAAATATCACGTATGTGCCATATCTTGAGAACCCATGCTTTGTAAATTTGAATTGTGAATTTTTGATTGTGAAGTATATATATATATATATATAGTAGTGATATAGAACAAACTATCTGATTTTTTATGGAATCAGATTAATGAATTGTAATGTCAACTCATCATCCACATAATTAATTCTACTCAAATAAATTATAGAATATTTTATAATATACTATACCCTAAATCATGAGCCTTAAACCCTAAATCATGAATCATTCGGGTCGGATGAACCATGAAAAAAACTTATCTACACGTCAAAACAACGACATTCATTAAGCCAAGATCTTATATGGACCAAGTGTACCGTACAATTCAAGTACATTATATAAATATGTAATTTATTTCACTAAAACGAACAACTTGTTCATACATTGAATTTGTAGTTTGAATGGATATTGGAGTTATATTTAATTAGAGAATAAACTAAAAGATTGAGGTACGATAATCTTTTAGTTTACAACATTAATACTAAAATCATAACTATCTCAAGTCTCAACTCAATTTCGCATTAATGAGCCGGAATGAAAGAAGCTATTGTCCATTTAAAAAAAGAAAAAATATTGTTAAAAAACAGTAGGAAAGCTAAGTTGTTCCCCAATCTGTTCCATTTTATTAATGGAGAGAGATATTCATACTAAGTTATGGATAATAGGATCCTCTAAACAAAACTCATACATACATTCGTCAATGGTTGATGAACATATACATAGGCACACTAGGCCTGCTCTTGTACCTATAGAAAGCCTTTTTCTTAGTGTATGATGAAACATTACCTATAGTTGCAACAATCTTCCCTGGTTCTCTGATATAGAACGAGTTTCTGATGCATTCCCCCATTTTCCTCTCCTGAATCAAGATTTTGTATGAGCAATCATCATCTGGTACAAATTCTTCTTTACATGTAACCTCGTATCCAACCACGGTTACATCCCAGGTTACGGTAACCCCTACCTACAGTACCAAATTCGAATAACACATGAAATTTCTAATCAATTTTAAGGAAAACATGTAAATAGGATGGGTGATCAACATGTATACCTCATTTGTAGGTATGTGTATGTACTCATTAGAATATGGTCTAACATTCATTTCAAGAACTTTGTCTTGTGTTGAAAACTCGATGTCGTTTTCTCTTCTCAGGCCGCCGTATTGACATGGTATGTTTTCTATGGTGGCATACCTTCATCATTTAAAAAAAACAAGTGATAGTATCATTGTTTTTAAAGTAGGGAAGCAATTATAATCAATCTTACTTGAGAAGGGTCTCGGTGACTCTTGATTGCTTAACAAACATGAATTTGTTGTTGCTCTTTTTCATGAGAAGGCGTAGATTTAAGGCATTGAGAGTCAAAAACCATGATGGAACATTTATGATAAACTGCACCCCATTTAAAAAAAATCATCAACAATTCATATCACAATCAGAAAATCCAATTACAAGAAATTAAACTCACTTGCTTGTACACAATGCCAGGATAATGATCATGAAGCAATGTCGTCATCTTCTTCCCGATCAATTTGGCCTCCTTGGTCGCAGGTCCAGCCGCGTTCTTCATATCCGTGATTTGAATAATGGAATCGGCGCCACCTGGTCGAAAATTGAGTTCCTGAATCCCTTTCTCCACACAAAGAAGCCTCCACCTCAAATAATCATGGTAATTGATATCACCATTCAATAATCTGCTATGGTATTCATTTCCAAGCACATTGTAACACAAGGGGCGCCCATCTTTATCCGCCCCACTCGTGAACCACACATTGTCGAAAAGGGGCCTCGAATCATGATCAAGAATGCCGTTTGGCCGAAAATCGGACCTCCATTTCAGGGTCTTACGTAGCAACGTGAATGCCTCATGAACCTTGTAGCGTTTAGCCTTCAAGAACTTCATCAAAACAGCGTCAGTCCCCTCGTGGCCTTGGCTAGGCAATAATGGAACACCCCACAACGTGACGTCCAGATTTTCATTTATCACATTCTCCGAATTTTTCTTGGGACTTTTCGCAAACAGGTAGTCTGCATTAATTGCTTGTTCGACCCTGAATCGAAACTCAAGCAGGGCTTTTTTCCTAGATCTCATTTCACCTCGGTCGCATTCATCTTCACTGTCTTGATCGCTTAATATCTCCTCAAGGGACTTTTCGTCCACCATGTTTTCATCAAGATTGATCTCCGCCCGGCAAGAACGTACCCGCCGGGAACCCAAAAACTTATAGGTGTTTGGTTGTAGCCGAGGAGGAGATGTTATTCAAATCAAAGATTTGTGGTAAGAAATTGGAAAGAAATGGAGATGTGGGGTGGTGCAAGGATCCCTAGGAATAGGAATGCAACCGTTGGTTTGGCGGCAATTGTGGGATGATCTAATCATTGTTTAGACATTCCCAGTTTAAATATTTTAATAAAGCCATTGTTTTCACGCTAATCAATTCAAATTAGAATGTACTTGTAAAGTATTTTAATAAATAGAATTTCGTGCAATAAAATTCCATTTGTTTTGAAAAATGTTTAATCCATTCCAATATATGACATCCTTGTTACGCCTATAAATAAAAGTCCAATAAGCAATTTAATTAATTTTTACTATTTGCATCCCTGGAATGGATAAATAATCACCATAAGCAATCTACTTAAGTATTATCCTTGTTAGGCGTCCACTCACAAAAGCCCAATACACAATATATTCACGTGTTTTAAGCTCAAGCTCTTTTGTGTGATGGTGAGTTCATGGTCGGTTCAACCCGATTTTGAAATCATTGCTTTGTCGATACAATTATGCTTAAGCATAATTTGAATTGAATTTTCTCTCTCTAAAACTTTTCCTGCTCAAGTAAACAACTTCCACCGCCTTCCCATTGCCTTTGTATTTACTCACTTGCAGTGGCCAGTTTGGTCGCTACTGCTTCTCGTCCGGCTCCTGAAATCGGTGTCGCTTGGTTCATCCTTTTTTCGTCCTTGTCAGCGTCCTTGCACCGCCTTTTATCTCATCTCGATCTCGCTATCACCGAGATCCGCTTGTGGTAGATTTCCAGCTCTGCGTACGGATCCATGGGTCGATCTTCCTCAACGACGTCACTGTGGCCGATTGGTAAATTGATTTGTTGGATCCTAATTTTTTCTATTTTGTAGTTCAATTTTATAGATTCAGTTTTGTTGTTCCCCTCTCCACTAGTAGTCTAGAAGTGAGTTGTCCGTGCCTTGGGCGTTTTCTTCCCACTTTTGGGTTGATTTTGTTGTTTCTTTGTTTATGTTTTGTTAGATTGTTTGTGTTGCTGGTTCGTCTATTACTTTTTAGAGACTAGTTTATTCATGGTGGTCCGTGCAAGCAGTCACGGGACGGCATGGTTATAGTCTCAGTGTTTTTTTTTTTTTTTTTATAACTCCGTAGCCGGCCTAAGGACCGACTAATTTGGGGACCACAACCTACTATCCACTAGCGGGGGCCCCACTTCAAGTCAGAGCTAAGCTCTGTATGGACTGACTAATCTCAAGAGTTGATCGCACCTTAGGGGGTTCGAACATGAGACCTAGAAAGTAACATACTCCTAAATCTCAAGCCTACAACCACTAGACAAGATATAATTAGCTCACAGGTGTTTGTGTGCTCATCTCAAGAATGTTTGTTTTAATTTTTCTCCAATCACCTGGCCGTTTGGGCTCATCTCTAGTTTGTTTCGAGAGTTCTGTACTCCTTGTTTTTCCATATCACTAAAAGCTCTCGTTTCAAAAAAAAAAAACAATTATGCTTAAGCATACATGCCTACAAATTATTAGAATAATTTAGTGCGTTCAAGTTTATACCCTAAAATATTACTCCCTTCGTCCCATATTTGTTTGGACATTTTTCATTTTGGTCCGTCCCACACTTGTTTGGACAATCTTTAAATAGAAATAAAACAACTCTGTCTTTTTCAATTATATCCTCCCAATATCTCAAAATTTACACCTTGTGCATTACTTTATACACACTAAAAATCACTTTATCCCCCCCATCAATTTTAATAATAAAGTAGAAATGTCTATAATATCATCAATTAAAAACCACTTTATCCCCTCAAATATTAATAAACAATTCATACATTAAATATCGTGTCTATAGTAAATGTCCAAACAAGTACAGAATCGAGTGAGTACTAATTAAAAAATGCATAGGATCATTTTAGTCCAGCAGCCCATCTAGAGTTTGGTTGGGCCTCAAAATATTAGGACAGCTAAGAACAACTCCCGACTCAAATTGAATTGCCGAACTCACCTGGCCCGGCTAAATATCTCTTCCTCATTATTATTATACAATTAAGTGATCATAAATTTTAGATTTCATTTGTCCTAACATCGTCACCTCTTATCAAATATTGAACCCAGAATAAGACAAAATTAAGTTCTAAATTACCAATAACAAACACATATGACTAACCTTAAATAGCCTGATCTCAAGATGATGAAAAAACAACTAGAAGCACTTCTTCTAAAACTAGCTAACTACTTCCTCACCTAAAAAACAGAACAGAACAGAACAGAACATAACATAACATAACTAATAACAATGTCCAAAGTACCAAAACCTATATGTTGCTACAAACCGATGCCATTGTGGATATGGACGACGAAGAGTGAGACGTCGACAAATCCTTTCCTTTACATCCACTTGTTCCAGACATGGCATCCTCCAGAGTAAATTCATTCTCATAATCGAAAATACACGCAATGTCGTCGTCCCTGAACACCTTGTGATCGAGCCAACCTAGCAACTCCGATGCTTTATCCAGAGGGATATCTGGTAACAAAACCGGGTCGAACCCAGTATCCAGACAAAGGTCCCACGGGTACTCGTGATTCTCTGTCGGATCCATAATCATAAGGGGCTCCGGATTAACCTTTTCCTTTTCTTGTATGACTTCTTGTTTTACTTCAACATCCGGTACCATGTTGCCTAAATTATATACATAATTGTTGATGTTGAAGTTTGTTACAGCGTTTGGACCCCGGAATTTTATTGCTGCTTTATCATATGCCTCTGCCGCTTCCTCTTGGGTACCTTATTAATGATAAACAAAAAATTAATTGACACTTTATAACTAGTAGTTAAAGATGTAAAAGTATATTAAATAATATATATGCTTTATGATAATGTGCCAAAATCGTTATGGAAGCATTTGATTTGTACATATGAATGAATGAGATAAGAATAAAATTTGCATCAAATTGACACCAATCACAAGCCAAACTTTTCTTAAGTATTGTTCAACGGATCCCACCACTAATCACCCCCATTATCTGTAAATCACATGTAATACTATGATGGATGAACTAATCATGGTTGTTAAAAGTTAGAAATATTATACGAATTTTATGATACGATCAAAATTCATCAAATAGTAAAAAAGAAAATGGCAACGGTTAGTTGTTAAATGCCATCTCATAAACAAGATAATATTATCGCAAAAACATAAATATATTTATTTGAAAAATATAGGTTGAGTCATCTACTTTGCCAAGTAAGAGGGGCTAAATTTAGAAATGATTAGGAAAGTGGGGAATGGAGAGGATATTAAATTCTGGACTGATTTATGGGTGGGTGAAACAACTCTAAAAACTCGTTTTAATCGTCTGTTTAGGATCAGTGAGCAGAGGGAGTCATTGGTGTGTGAGATGGGGCATTGGGATACAAATGGGTGGGTGTGGGAGTTTAGGTGGAGGAGGGAGCTAAGAGGGAGGGAGGTGCCTTGGTTTAACGAGTTTCTTTCTTATATCAACATGATAAAACTGGAGCCTACGAGCACGCTGAAAATTCTGGACTTCAAGGAAACAAGGCGTTCAAGCATCTATGGAAAAGCTATGCTCCCCATAGAACTCAATCAATGGCATGGAAACTACACCACCAACGACTTCCTACAAAAGATTTATTGTTGGCGAGGACCATCTCGGTTGCAAACGGCGTCCTCACAATTTATGTGGCGAATCGGATGAAAATATTCAGCATGTTTTCTTCGAGTGTAGGATCGCGTCCCAAATCTGGACGGGACTCTATCGCTGGCTGAACATCAATCCGGTTAGTCATACATCTCCATCTTCTCATCTTCTTCGCTTCAACTCTCAGTTTGGACCAGGTACCGGACCAGGTACGCTAAAAAGAATTGGTTCGACTTTCTGAATTGGCATTGTTTGGACTATCTGGAACTATAAAAATGAGAAAGATTTCTATGGCAACATGTCAATTTTGAATCGGGTGCTGGATGAAATCAAAGCCCATCTCTGGTCGTGGTTGTCTATTAAGTTCCCGAATATTAGATCTCACTCCTTTGTGGAATGGTTAGCAAACCCAATGGAGTGATGTGGTGCGTATGATAATGTGTAACTAGTTCTCTATCAAAAAACAGTGGGTTAAGTGTTTGTAGTATGTTATCTGCTCCCTTCTTATAAATTGTATGGGTTGAGTACCTCTTGCACTCATTCTAATACATAATTTTTCTTTTCTGATAAAAAAAAAGAAAAAAAATTAAGAGTATTTTCAAACTTAAAAAACTTATTCCAATTTTTTTCCCCAAAGCTACCTGTTGGTCCCGGTGCTAACTAGTCTCACACGTGTATGGGGGGTGGGGGGAATACACGTGTTCAATGATTTTTTAAAACTTTTCTTTCACTGAGGTCAGATGGGTCAGGTTATCCTGATGATTTTGCCCTGAGAAGCACGGATTGCCCCGAGTCAAAGTCTACCGAGACAATGATCTCGGTTTGCTTTTTAGAAGCTTCAGATTAGCCCAACCGAACTCGAAGTTTATCGAGATCCCGAGGCGCTTGGATCGGATAATTATCTTCTTGAACCCTCGAGAGAGTTAGTTTAGTTTGGTAACTATCGTTTCTAAAGCTACTCAAGTGTGCGGAATGGTTGACCCTAAGTTTATACTCGTTTTAGCTTTTCTTTGAAAATCTTCCTTCAATAAAACAATTGATTAAGTTTGTGATCAATTTGATGCAAGTTCAATTGGATTGGTTCCAACTGAATATCGATGAACTATGTTTTCAAAGTGAAAAACATGCAACATATAATAATGCAAAGATGAAAGCAAAACAACACAAAGAATTATAGTGGTTCGGAGACTCAAGCTCCTACGTTCACTCTCTCGATCTTGAGAGAAATTCCTTAACCACTTCCTAAAGCTTTCGGCTAACTCCTTTGTAGCTTACTCACTTTTTCTACCTTGAGTTTTTAAGGTCGACTCACCGCAGCATTTTTACTAACTCAAAAACACACAAGTGTTCAGACTACCACAAGTAGCTTACTAACTTCTTCTCTAGAGTTTTCTGGCTAACTCACTGTAGCTTACTAACTCTTTACAACTCTAACTCACCAACAAATCACACACAAACTACCTTAACAAAGGGTTTGGGTTTTGGGTTGGTTTCCAACTAGGGTGAGATATCCTTTACAATAAGAACAAATGCAAAGGCTAGGATATCTCTACTAAGCTTTGGATATATCTTATCAATCTAGGCTTAGTAAATGAGCTCTCTCCAATGTGAAACACTTGGGAAATTCTAGGTTTTTCGAGTGCTTCAATTTGCAATAATACGAATGAGCTCTTGAGTTGCTTTGAAATTTCCCGTAACCTCTCAATATAAAGGGTCACTGGTATTTATAGGCAACTTCACCAAGGTCACTCTTGAAAAACTATCTGTTGGAGGAGATAGTATCAAGGGTTTCCTCTTCTGGTGTTTGATGAACGACTATATTTAGGGTTTGAATACTCCCTTGCATGTTTTAGGAAATATGCAGTCATGTAGCCAATCACCAATTTTTGCAGTCTGGAACTTAGTACTACTGACATGATTCAGGGTCCTGTCGCTTTCAATTGTCGATAAAAAAATATTGATGTTGTCTTCTACGATTGGTTCTTGTCTTGATGAATGTAAACAAACAAAAGCGGCTCATTTTGGTCAATTTCTCGAATGAGACAACCTTAAACAACACTTAGACTTAGTTTTTTATGCATATATGAATGTTTTGGGCAATATCTATTTTTCCGAATATTTGCGTTTTTTCGGTTTTTAGTCTTGGATAGATATTATTCATGCCTTTGAACATTGAGGTTATCTTGAGTATTGATATCTTCTTGAATCTTCGATTACTTCTTTTGGGTCTTGATATCTTACGAGTCTTGATGTCTTTGATGACATAACGAGTCTTCAATGTCTTGATGACATCCGAGTCTTGATGTCTTGATGACATATCTTGAGTCTTGGTGTCTTAAAAAAGAACTTCTCGAGTCTTGATGTCTTTAGTTACTTTTGAGTCTTGATGTCTCTTCGAGTCTTGATGTCTTTGATTTTCTTGAGTTTTCAGTGTCTTCAGAATCTAACCTGATCTATATCTGCTGACTATACATGGTGCAGATAACTTCCTGAACAATCTATACTGAAACCTGACTCAGTCTATCAAAATTATCCTGAACATGTCATACTCAGGGTTTTTGGGATCTAATCAAAACTTCTTTATTAAATTCATCTCCCAACACTACCACCTATCATAACTTTTGAAAAAAAATAATACTAATAATTATGCAAATTGTTTAGAATTTGAAAACACATTCTAATGTGATCTACACAACTAAACTTTTTAGTCAAATGCATATTAAAAAAGAGGCTGTTATCAAAAGGGAATATTTCAATTTTTTTATAATGTTGAACACATTTAAGTCACCCTTGTACGGCCAATGCACATAGATTGTCTTAATTATAACTAGTATATCACCCGTGCGTTGCACGGTCTGTGAGTATAAAATGAATATGATATAAAATATATTTAATTTTCATGTTAAATTAATTAGAAATAATTATTTTACCTATAGTTATAATTTTTTTCCTTATATTCTTTATTTTTATTTCGATGTAATGTTGATCTGTGAAAATTTTATTACTTTTGCAAAGAGACGTGGGAAATGAGTGACATTTTAACTGTTGAAAAAGTTTACATTATTAAATAATGAAAGTTTAAAAGGTATTGTTTCTTTTGAAAATTTTGAATTATTTTTTATAAACCTCATTGATCGTCACATATTGTCGTCATCCCATATAAAAATTTTAAAATATCCCGTCTAGTTACTCTGGACATGGTAACACGTACTACCCAAAATTAATCTCCTTAAGAAAGTTTAAGGCTCTGTAGTTGTCTCTAACTCTTATTAATGGTCATATCATAAGATATCATTAGTCAAAATTATCTTTTCTAAAATTTTAAAGAGAATCTATTGTCTGGTAAGGTCAGCGTCATTCCCAAAATCAACTCTTTGTCCTGTGTTGGTCTCAATTAATATTTTCTCTTATGTGGGTAATGAGTTTTATAACAACCAATTTAATGTTATTTTACAATCTTTTATTCAACTAATAATTTAAGTCTAATGTTAATAGTGCTTGCAATTAATTTATAATAATTGGACTACTCAATTTAAATCTTAGATCATATAATAATCGTACAAATAAGTATATAAATCGAGCTTTATCACAATCACTTAGTCATATCGTTTTACAATTCAACTAATAATTTATTTTAAATTGTTTATTTAATAATTTAAGTCTAATGTCAATAGTATGCAATTAATTTATGGTAAGTTGACTAATCATGATCTCATATCATACAAATAAGTATATAAATTATACATTAATTTTCAGATATATAATACTCCCTCCGTCTTTTTTTTTATTGCTCAAATTTCAAAGACAAAAACTTGTGCGACCTCGAGTTCACTGTGAACTCTATTTTTTTAATATCACAGTTAGTACAAAAATTATCACTGTTATGCATAAAAATTATCACTGTTATATACAAAAACTATCATTATTTGAAAAATAAAGCATATCTTGAACAATGATAATTTTTGTACACAATAATGATAGTTATTGTGCATAATAATGATAAAGTTCATGTATAGACCTGATTCACAGAAGTGTTACTCAAATTCAAAAAGGTCTGTCTTTTGTCATATACACAATATATCGATAAAGTAACTGTAGAGTTTCAATCTATCACCCAACAAATATCACTAAATTATATCTCATATCCTAATAATTACATAAAAAATTAACTTTTTTTTTCTCATTATCTAAAAGTGACTAAAATACCCTTATAAAAAAATTATTTAATTCCCTTCAAATGTTAATAAATAATTTTCTCATTAAACCCTGTGTTAAAGTCAATCTAATTAAAAAAGACCGAGAGAGTAACTGTTTTTAAAAAAATATGTATCCATATTAAATACAAAATTTTATTATTTATATTATTAATTATTTATAAAAAAATTAATTTTCATGATAAATTTGTAATAATATTTTATTGTATAACATTTTATTATTAGATAGGTATACATAAATCTAGTTTTCGGTCAATTCATACAGTGCTTTGCTCTGCTTGAAGTGGATCCCCTTCTATTCGACGGTGGGTTCTGGTTCCTCGTATTATATGGTCCTTGGGTCGATTACCGAGGTATCAGAAAAAATAAATAGATCTAGTTCAAAAATAATATTAATAATTTAGAAATGACTCAAAATATAATTATTTTAATCATCCATACACAACTCTTAAAATTTCATGACAAATTTGTAATAAATTCTTTTGTTGCAAATTTTTATTTCTATTTTTTGTATAATATTTTGTTATTAGTTAGGTATAAATTGACCTAGTTTAATTTTTTTTAAAAAAATTAGAAAATACTCAAAAAAAATTTGTTGCAAATTTTTATTTCTATTATTTGTATAATATTTTGTTATTAGTTAGGTATAAATTGACCAAGTTTTAAAAAATATAATAAAAAATACTTAAAAATAATTAAAATATATGTGTTGTTGAAATGAAGAATTGAAACTTGAGCCTCTCACATGCAAAGAAGACAAAACAAATTTAGTTATACCATTTGAGCTACATCCCATTAGATAATATTTTTAAAATTTCATGAGAAAATTTGTAACAATTGTTTTGACCAAATTTTGGCCCAACATTTTGTTATTAGATATGTATAGATTTGATGTGTTATAGCATTCCCAACCGTGCGCGCTACACTAGCGCGACTTTACACTAGTGTAGCGTAATAGTTCGCGCTACATTCGATTTTGTTTCCAACCGTTGACACTACATTTTACAATACATATATTATTTTAATTTTTTATATTCTTATTATTAATTTAATTATAATTATTTTTTATTACATATTTATGTATATAAAAAAAGACAAAATTTATAAAAATAATATTAAATTAAATTTCATGATAAAATACAACCATACATATTAAAAACATAACAATAAAACTTCAAAGATAAACAAACGATACAAGAAATTGAATACAAAACGATAACAGTTATGGCGGTAGAAGAGAATAGAATTATCATGATTGATTTGGATACCATTTCTGATCCACGTAAACGTGCATTTGTTCGGATGCAACAAGAAAATATTTATCGCAAAAATGCTGAAAGTTTTCAACAACCACCAACCAATGATGCATTTGACATGTATGGGGTGAATTTTGGTGATCTTGGAGGGCCAGGAAGTAATTTCGGTCCTTTTTAATTAGGACGTTTAATTTCAAGTATCGTACTTTTTTAGCTTAAGAATCACTATTCGGATTTTAATGTATTTTGTGTGATTTAATTATGAATTATGTATTTTATTTTAGCATTTTATATTTTAATGTATTTGTGCGATTTAATTATGAACTATGTAATTTATTTTGTGATTTATGTATTTTAATTTATTATATTTTGTGTGTTTTAATTATTTATCTAGAACTTTATTATTTAGTTTAAAATAATTTTATATTGTATAAATGTAATAAATAATAATTTTTATAAATAATAATAAGGAAAAGAAAAAATGATAAAATGTAAATTGTATTAAAAAAATGAAAAAAAAAATGACGTAGTGTAATGAATAGTACCCTCTACATGCAGTGTTAGAATCAAAGACTACACTAATGTAAGATCATATTCAGAATTTCTGTTGGAATACCATCTTGCTTATACATACGTGTAGTCAAGAAGAATGTAATGTCCCTTTGGGAATGCCCTTAGACCAGTAATCATGTGCCATATCAGCTTTTCTTATCCGTTAATTAATAAACCATTTATTTTGGTTTTAAATCAGATCGATATGCGTCTAAGATTGTAAAGTTGGTCTTATAAATATTTGTAGGTTAAAATTAAAGAATCTTGCATCTATTCTAACAAGATCTTCCGCTAACCATAATCAATTTCGTGATCTTGGCTCGTGCCCACGAAATATATTTTATTCAGAAAAAGGTAATGAAGATTTGAGAAAAAAAATTGGAGTAGGTGGCCCATACATCGGGCAAATCAAATGCATTTTTAAAACGTGTAACTTATTTCACTTGAAACGTTTAACTTATTTCAATAAAATAAGATGACGGTGTACTTGATGCATACAAAACTTTACCAAAAAAACATGTACATATAGTAGAATCTTACTGTAAGTTCCCAAGTAGAGATATTTGTTTCCAGAAACGCGCCCAATTCGAGCCTCCCATCGACCATTGTGGTGGTGCCTGTATCAAACATGGTAAAAAAATGTTAATTTTTTTTTATTTATAGATTTTTTTTACCAAATAAAAAAAATATTTTTTTAATTCATTTACCAATCAGTAAAATTTGAATTTAATTTAATCGCATCACGTCCCCACCCAAATTCAGTAGTGAAGCAAATGAGTCCAATTCATTTGGCTATTATTGAAAAATAGTACAAATATTTTTATATATAAATTATATATGACATATGAATATGATATGATACACTTTTACAAATAAATACATACTACTCATCTAGAAAATTTCATACTTAAAACACTCTCTAATAATGATCCATTATTTTTTTGAAATTATACACAAAATTGTTTTTCCTTTTCCCCCTTAAAAGGAAATATTTGGTGAAGAATTGCAAAGACTTGTTGATTACATCTCACAAAGTCATAATAGCTAAGTCGTTTTTTTATTAAAAAAAAAAACACACTCACGTACACCACACGTGCGAACTTGCCTCCTTGAGTAGTTGGTTTTGTGTGAGAAAGACCCACATGATACAGTACTAGGAATCTAATCGTACTTAAAGGGACAAATAAAAATAGCATGAATTTCCTTGGTATCTTTAAAAAAAAAAAAAAAGAAGAAGATCAAAATACAATTTGCAAAGTCCTAACGAGAAAAGTGTATTTTCAATTGATAAACGTACTTTTTAATAGGTCAAACCATGAAACTACTTTCTATAATTTACTCTGAAGGCAAAGACACGAATGTACAACACTTTTAAGCATAACGAGTATTACTGTTGTGTATACAAAGTGTTATCATTTAAAAATATATTTGATTTTTATATAATAACACTTTATATACACAACATTGTTACTAATTATGTATAACAGTAAAAAAAAAAAAGTCCATATAAACTTGGGTTCACATAAATTTTTGCCCCGTTTGTTATTACTACCTTGCGACGCCGCGATATTTAGAAACTCCTCTAGAAAATCCACTGCTTAGCCTCCTAAGCGAAGCTATATACTCATCTTTTGACACTTTGTCCATTTCCTCAATCTCTTTTGCATAATATTCAACCTGCACTCAATTAAACAAAAGGAAAAAATTAACCAATTAATTAAACACGTACGTGTATCTATAAATAAAGATAAAATTCAGAAAACTAGCTATGTGCACAACAAAACCTAATACTACATGATCAATATTTCGAAGGTGTTGGATGATCATTCCACTGAATTCGAAGAAATTAGCAGCTTCGGTTATTAATTTAGTACTATTTGATTAATTTTACTCTCGGTAGTTCAATTGTAAACGTAGCATATACTAATAATAAATAAAATAAAGATTCTCACTTTTTCTCCTAGGAATATGTGATTTCGCCACCTAAAAAGGAAAGGAAAAAGAAAATAAAAAGGCTCATGACCCACTAAAATCATACGCATGTTACATAAATGTACACCAACTTTTGATTTTTTTAAAACATGAATTCACTCCCTTTTTTTCTTGGCCAGTACCGGAATTGTAGTGTAGCATGTAATTAAACCCGACGATGAGTCGGTGGGACCAAATTAAATGCGTAAAACTATATATGAAAGTCAGTAAACCCTTTTTGTAATTTGTCAACTTAATACATTGAAAGTGGACAATGCTCCCTACCATGAATGTTCATAAATCATTTATAAAATTTACAGATAAATATCTAATGTAACATATAGAAAGATAATAAATACTCATATAACTATGTCCGTGACCAAGAATAAGCTTGTAAATTCTTATATTATCAATTTTTGTCCTTTTTGTTCCAATTCTGATTGCGAAAATAATGAATTTTTGCCAAAAAATGACTTCGAATCTGTTGCAGCATACATAATGATACAAAAATGATGAGTATGAATGAGATTCATGGTTTTTTAATTCGCGAATTTGGGAGTAGGTATAGTCGAAATATGAAATTGAATGAAAATTTTACTTCCTGAATGAAAGACCGTCAACGTAAAAAATTAAGGCATACTTCTGGTAAAATTTTGAATTATTAAAAAAAATTGATAAAATAAAAATTTACAGGAACATTAACATAGTTATAAGATTATTTGTGATTTATTGTGAGAGTCAGCAATGCAAGAGTGAAATAAGACATACCGGAAAATTGATGGTTGTGGCTGGGCCCCAGTCTTGAGGGCTGCTAAGTCGTAGGTTCGGGCAGCATCTTCCTCATCATCATAAGCCCCTACATTTTTTATTAATTAGTCACAATTAGTCAAAACATAGAACCACCGGATTGATATTTGAATTGAAGTAAAATAAATACTATGAGGAGGCTTTACCTAAATAGACTGCGCAGCCACGAAATGCGATTTGAGCACCAGATTTCATCATTAACAACACAGTTAGCATTTTAATTTCATTAATTAATTTATATATACATATATAATACTAGCTAGGGGTCGGGGGGGACCAGTGATTAATTAATAAGATGACAGATCTTGTTGATTTCATATCAACTTTTTAACACACACAATAAATTACTAATAGAGTATAAAAATGATTAAAAATAAAATAAAAAGAGGTAGGGAAAAGAAAGAGACTTTGTTTTCCTCTGTTGCTGTGAATGGTGTTCCATGTTGTCTTGTCCCAAAGGTGTGCCTCATACCTTTATTCACATCAATTTTAAAAAATCTTTTATACCCATATTAGATAATTTGAGACATAAATACCCCTTCAAAATGGGTTTAAAAAACTTATAAAATTGAATTGGGCCCCCACACCCTCTCCCAGCAGAGCTGCCGTCCACCCCCACCCAACCAAATTATTCTATCATTATTAACAATTTTTTTGTATAGTTTGAATATTAATGCAAACAAATACTTGTACTTTTAATGAAATAATCATTATTCACGTTTTTTTTATAATCAATAAAAGAAATCTGCAAAATAAATTTACATAATTATGAACTTGGAAGATTTTTTTTTTTTTAAAGATAATTAATTACAATAGTTCCCTAAGATGATCAACATTATTTCATCTCGTTATAGATCGGAATCGCAACCACCACAAGAGGAGGATCACCCGAAACTACAACTCGAAACTTGTAAGATATTATTTGACTTGAGCTACGTAAGATTAAGTTGAAAAGAGAGAGAAAAAAAAAATAGGAGTCACGGCAATTAATAAAAAAATTTAAAAGATAAAAAAATTATGTTGGGTGGCTGTACATAAAATTTGGGGGTGGGAAGGACAGGTTGGATTCTCCTCTTCCACAATTCGTATTTTTTTATTATTTTTTTTTTTAAAAAAAAACACATAGACTCAAAATATAGTGTTTCATTGAATATATTTTATTATTTCACGTTTAGATCATTTATATTATGAAATATAGAGTGGAAGATCAATTATAAAATATGTGATCTCATTTTGGGAGGGTGTCGGTCAATGAAAATTTAAAAGATAAAAATATTATGTTATCATTATTTATTTTAAAAGTTAAAAGGATTTTTGTTATAAAAAAGTAAATATTTTTTTTCGTTCGCGCAGAAACATTTAACGAGATGGTTTCATATAATAAGTTGGGTAGAAATAAGTATAAGGAACTAAAGTGGTTTACCAATTTAAGACAAAAGGGAAAGCCACAAATATAGAAAATAACAAAAAAAGTGAGTCTAATACAATGTTAAATGATTTTAAAAAGCGTCTTGAATTATACAAAACAAAAATATGCATTTATTCCAAATAGAAACATGCAAATATGTTCTCATATTAACAGTTGTATTTTTTTATGTATAAATCACATTTTTCAAAGATAACAAAGTTGACGCTTTTAAAATCTTGACTATAAACGCGGTCTTGACTCAGTGAATACATGACCTAGCCATAACAAAAAAATCACCTAATAATTCATTAACATTGAAATCTGTTGTTTAATATGCATCCATATATTAATAAGAATAATGAATAGAGACATATATGCCAATAAATAAAGTGCAAAAAGGTTAGAAAATGAGACGCGAAATAACTATGATCAGCTAGCATAGTGTCAACCTTTAACCTGGGATTGAATTAAGCATGGTTAGATTAAACCAGAGTTAGTAAACATTTTGAACACTTGTCCGAAACAATCAGCCATGCTATAACAATTGGCATATCTCCCATCTGTGCTTTTCTGCATTTCATTATGAACTCTCTCTCTCTCTCTCTCTCTAGATCTCTCTCACTTAATTATAAATACAACGTATACAATAAAAATTCAAACTGTGGCAAAGACGACAACAAGTGTATATAACAACATATATAACCATTGGTGAATTTTGTCAGCATATATATGTATGTATCCTACTTTTGGACAATTAATAATGATTTATGTAAAAATATTCACTGTGGCAAGTGTTCGGGAAAAAAAAATCGAAATCTCAAAATATTAAAATATTTGCTAAAAATCAATTTTTTTTTTAATAATAAAATTCAATTTTATGCAGTTTTCAATTTTCAATGATATTTTTCCTTTCAAAATTATCTTAAATGTAATTAGTTAAACAAATTTAAAACACATGAAAAGTCTTCTATACATCTGGAAAATGTTCTTGTAAACACTCATTAAATGTAATATATTTTTAATCGTGTAAAATATTACTAATTCTTAAGAAATAATCATATTGTTTTATAATATAATTTTATTTTTTTATCACGCGTGGGGTTATACTCTAATGAGTTACTATTACTAAAATACATTAAAAAAGATTCACTAAACTTGCATTCTGTCAATTATAAATATTCATTGCCAAAAATAAAATAAAAAATAGTGGTAATTCGGGCCACCTGCCCAGCAGGCCCGGTGATATGAGTAGATTGAATCGACCCTAGCATCTCTTTTCATCGGGCCATAAAAGCATAACCAAACTCAATTTTGCCCAACCTTAAAATCGTGTTTTTCTTTTTTCTTTTTAAAAATAAAAACTGTTCACCTTAATGTTACAACAATAAATATATGAATAATGAATTACTCATATACTTATAGAAATGTAAGAAAAAAATATAACCACTTTTTATGTTATCTATTATTTATATTAAAATAAATTCATTTTTTATTTAATAATTTTTATAGAAACTAATAATAGTTATACTTTTTCAATTTATAACTTTGTTGTTGGCTGCACCACGGTTATGAACGACTACTTTCGTGTGGAGGTGGAGAAACTTTTGGTTTTTATGAAGCTTCGTCTTGGGCTAAAACCGTAAAAATTAATAGTCGTATCGTGAAAGAAGATTAAAATTGCGGTGGATGCTATAAACTCTACGAATATTTTTAACTCTGTTTTTTTATCAATTAAAGTTCTCTTTTGGTTTGAGTAAATATTTTCATTCCAGCAAATACACGTTGCTAGTTGCTACTCTATGATTGGTTAGTGACACTCCTAGGTAACAACCTAGCTAATCTCTAACAAAATTTAGATTAGTTAGAATAATCAGATTTACCATTAATAATAACCCTAGTGTATATAACCTAACCATGAGCTAACCCTATCTATCTTGTTGCACCAGTTTAATTAATTAATTGCTGCTTAATTGCCATGTGTGCTTTATTCATGCTGCTAATGCAATATTATAAATTATCACTACCACTTTTCACCTTTTCATAACAAAATCACAATTTTCTTATACATTCGCCAGCTACCAATTTTTTTTCAGGTAAATTTTAAATAAATAGTCTAATTAAAATATTACTTATAAAATTGGTCTTACTTATTTTAAACAATAAAAATTAGCAATCAACGTTTTTTTTCCTTGAAATTGGAGGTTGTCTAAAAAAAAGGAATAAATTAAACGTCGTTATTGTTTAAAACCTTTTTTAAAAAAAATTACTGTTTAGCGCGATGAAACTAGGCATGCTCACGGTTCCGAACCGCGGTTCAAAAGTGCAGGAGGGGGGAACTGAACCGAACCGTGGGCAAGGCGGTTTGGTTCAGTTCTCGAACCGGCGGTTTCGATTCGAACGCCGGTTTCAACTTTTTTTTCTTTTTTTTTCATATATTTTTTCTTGTGTTTCTTAGTTTTTTGGATCTAAAATTTGAAGGAATGTATAGATAGATCATGAAATTGGACATTGTTATTGTTAATATGGGGATTTAAATTGAAGATTACATTAATAATTGAACTATTATAAATTAGTAGCCTAATTTATTACAAAGTAATTGAACTATTACAAAATAGTAATTTTAACTTAAAATAAGCTAGTAATCTACTATTACAAATTAATTGAACTATTACAAATTTTCAAATTACAAAGTGAACTATATCGAATTAATAATTACAATTACAACTTAAAATTTTAAACTTTACAAAAATAAATTTGGGGGGGGGGATTTAAAGAAATTGGACTTGAGCTTAAATTTAAGAAATAAACTTAGAAATTCTAAGTTTGAAACTTAAAATTAAGTTGTCTACGTATCCAAATAGGAATCAAGTTCTTAACTTATGTTCACGTAGTTCTTTTACCTCAAACTTACCTCGTTGATTTGGATCGATTCGATTCTTCATGCATCACTTAGGTGGTAGTTTCTTGAGCTATCTTGATCATCATTATCAACAAATTCTTGACTTTTTTGGCTCTTACCCAATCATCAAACAAGCATTGGTTTTCCACGTTTTCAACGGTCATATTCGATCTCGTTGCAGATCCAAAGTGTAGCCTCCCAAACTAAAAGCTTGTTCAACAAGCAACGGTTGAGGCGGGAGATGCAAAAATTTCTCTTGCTAGCATTGACAATATTGGATAGATATTTTTCATCCTCGACCACCACTTTAGTATATTAAAAGTAGCGTTGTCTTCATCTTCATCAAGCCGAGCAAATGAAGAGGATAAATAATGATCAAGTTAAGTAATAAGGGTTAGAAGTAGACCTTGGACGTTTTTGAGAACGTTAAATCATAAAAAACCGTTAATATATCTTCTTCTTGACTCATAGAATAGCCACCACCACCAAAAATTTTCTTCAAAAAACCGGACCACTATATTCTCTAAATAAAGACATTAAAGTAACTTTAATCCGATTACCAATCTCTTCCGGATTAGGATATACATCATCTTCACCCGCCATGACCATATGTCTATTAGGAAATAAATAATTATAATACATATTTAACATCATTATTAATCCATCCAATCTTACTCTAGGATCAAACACTTTAGCAACCAATAATAGATCGGGAATATTTGTAAAATATTTTTTCCATTTTTGCATCATAGAGAAAGTAGCACCACTTAATAAGGGATTTGTAATATTTTCATTTAACACATGAGCAACTTTAATACAATAATCAAGCGCTAAATTACACGTAGGATAATAAACACCGGATAACACTTTTGTGGAATCATTAAAAATTCCCAAAATTTTACACAAAGAAGTGCATGAATCCCAATATTGAGGATATAAACGAATACCACAATTTTCTTGAGTAAAAAATGTACATAAAGCTTCTTTATAATCCATAGACTCCTTTAACAATTTATACGTGGAATTCCAACGAGTTGACACATCAAGAGAAAATTTTTTGGGATGCATATTGTATGTTCTACAAAAAACTTTCCATTTTTTCAACAATTTTGAATGTCTCGACATATAATAAATAAGCGGATCTAATAGGACCAACTTGTTCTTTCAAAGCATCTAAACCATCTTGAACACATAAATTTAAAATATGACACATACATCTAACATGAAAAAATTTTCCACCAAGATATGGTTGACAAATATTTGTAAGATCTTCAATAGTAGCCGATTTCACTAGCATTATCAAAACCAATAGAAAATATTTTTTTTAGTAAGAGCATACTCATTTAAAATATCATGCAATTTATCTCTAATATTAACGGCATTGTGTTCCGTATCAAAATCTCTATAAGCAATCAATCTTTTGTTAAGAGTCCATTTTTAATCATCAATCCAAGTGCATGTAACTCCTATATAACTATGCTTTTTGAAAATTATCACTCCAAATATCCGCACATATACAAACTTTAACATTTAAATCGGCAAATAGATTAATCAAAGCATATTTATACTCATAAACAACTTTAGCAACATCATCTAAAATAAGTAGTAGTATGACGTGAAACTTTTTTTGTGGTAGATTGGGTTGAAGACCAAGGTTAACAAAATCATTCCAATACTGAATTATCGGCAAATTGAAAAGGAAGGTGTTGTGTGCACACAAATTTAGCTAACAATTTTCTATATTTCATTTGATCTTTTTCAAAATAAAGAAGTGGGGTTACTTACCTCGCCTTGAACTCCACCACCGGTTGGCGTAAATCCATGAAGTTGTGCTTGGTTTGAACTAATTCCAACTCTATCCGGATGAATTTTTTTTCAAATGCTTCTCGAATGTTCCATATCCTCCTCTTTTTTGACAAAAGAATATATTTTGTCACAATAGTTGCAATGAACTTTAATAGTACCATCCTCGTTGATCACTTTATTAAAAGGCGTGCAAAAAATATCCGACTTAAGTTGAGCTCGACTTGGAGTTGGCTCGGCATTGGACTTCGGTTGGGTGGTTTTGACTTTCTTGAGTAGGACGTCGTGGTATAGCATCATCTTCAAGAGGATTCTCATAACCGGGACCAAGTGTGGCCTCAATATCATCTAAACTCCACTTCGATCGGTGTAGTTTCTTGGGTGGATGTGAAATTTTCATTTAACGGAAAGAGGTGGAAAAGCTTTTGCGCTTTACCCTTACCCTTGCTTTGATGGCTTGCCATAATAATAATATGTATGTAAGTATATGTAAATAATATATGTATGTAAGTGTAGTGTAATGTAATATGTATGTAACTATGTAAGTGTAGTGTAATATACTAATATGTAGTATAGTACTATAGTAGTATACTAGTATTAGTATAGTGTAATATATAGTGTATATAATATATAGTGTAGTATAAATATAATATGTAGTGTATAGAGTATAGTTACTATAGTATGATATATAGTGTAGTATAAATATAATATGTAATGTAAATAATATGTAAATAATAAACTTTGAGAATTGAGTGAGAGTTGAGACTTGAGAGTTGAGAGAGAGATGAATAAACTTTGGTGTGAATTTTGGAGTGGAATGAGTTGGTATTTATAGATGAAATATTGAAAAAAAAAAAAAAAACCGGTCAAAACCGCCGGTTCGACGAACGGCGGTTCCACGGTTCGAACCAAACTTTAACATTTAAAGAGGGTTCCACGGTTCGAACCGGCGGTTCTTCACGGCTCTTTGATCTCAGCCGTTGGATCTCAACGGCTTTTATGGGGCGTTGGATCTCAACGGCTAGAATTTTCAAATTTTGGAATATAAAATATTTAATAAATGTTTTCGAGCCGGACGGAGCGATTCGTAAAAACTGGGCGGTTCGGTTCTCGAACCGGCGGTTCGTTCGAACCGGCGGTTCCCGGTTCTGGTTTTGCTAGAACCGAACCGAACATTTTGATGTAAAATGGGATTTATGGTTTCGGTTGGTTAAATATAATTATTTAACCGAATCATGAGACTTGAGAGAACCGTGCGGAACGGCGGTTCAAAAACCGGCAGTTCGGTTCGAAGAACCGCCGGTTCCGGTTTTTTTTTAGCATGCCTAGATGAAACTGAAGTTGAGAAATTACTTGTTCTTGTAAACAAATAATACTACACAAACTCTCATGTAAAGCAAATGTTATAGTATTATTTTATGAGTTGATATATTGTGAAATTTATTCACTGTGAAACTGATTTTTTTTTTACAAGTATCAACATTCAGTTATCACAATTAATATTCTTTTATTATATAAGTCACACCCTTCAAAGTTATAAGTAATACCATTTATAATAAAAAGTCACACGCTTCAGTATTATAAGTAATACCCTTGAAAAATAGTATTTGAATCGAAAGTAATAAAGTCATGATTATATTATCTTTTAGAATCATCATATAAAAAACACTTAGGGTATGTTTGTTTTGGAACTCACCCGGATGAACTTAGTACTTTGAAAACCACGTCTCATTATAGTTTGAGATTTAAAATTAGACTTCAAAATTATTTCCTATAAAGTACATTTACACCCATATTTTCACAAAATTCAATACAATCACATCACTACTTTCTCACTCTCAACACAATATAATAATATTATATCAATCATTGTTAAACATTAATTTGACATAAAGTAAAATCTCACCCTATCAAAATCTCAAAACAAACACATATTTTTACTATTCACCAAGGCTTTCAAATCCATAGAATTTCGAAATCATGAATTCCCCCGCCCACCTAAATCCCCAAACAAACATACCCTTATTTTTGTGGAAAAAAAAGGTTCGTTTGCATTTGTACGTACTCGTTAGACATGCAAACTCCAACTAATATTACCTATAACAACTAATATTAAATATATATATATATATATATATATATATTATATTTTTTTAAAGTTTAGGAGGAGTTAGGAGTAGGTGTTTTGAGTCTCCGCCGAATATTCACATACTAGCTAGAATTTAGATTATATACTGTCCTAGTTTAATAATTAGCCGTACTAATTTATTTTTTAAACAACTAATTAGTTTAAAATGCACATCTTGCAATATATAATTGTCAAATTTTCATATTAACTAGCACGTTCATTCTCATACAATTCCTCACATTGGTGCAACTTTAATTTTCTGAATTTAAACCCAACATCTTCTCAGAATTCTATGGCTCCTGGATCATCTTCGGATTCTGATGTTAATCAGGTGATATATATGTCACGCTTAATTGATATACATTGTAACTAATTAGGATTTAATATTAATAATAATGATTTGAATTTCAGGTAATAATAGAAGCAAATCACAATGTCCGAAAGATAATTTTAAACAGACCTCAACAGCTCAACGCCCTCAACCCCGAAACAGTGAGACCATTCTTTACTTTGTTTCCTACTTCCTTAAATTTCGATAATATAATGAAAATTATTGCAATGTCTATTTACATTATGCAACTAAATTAAAAATATACCAATATTTAATTAAAGCTATGATCTAATATGTACCATATCCGGTTGAATTTCTATATGTTACTTTTCATATTTCATATTATTTTAATTTTTAATATGTGTACATATGTTTATACAAATTGTTGAATATATTTTAATTTACCATACATACATCATGTTTATATAAATAATGGCAAGGCCTTGCATCCTGTGCATAAACGTCTTTGCTAGCATACATACATTTTTTTTATTCGTCAAGAAATCAAATAAAATTTGATGAAAGTTACCCGTCAACTTTATCATTAAATTACCAATCCAAAGTTATTAAGGGGAAATTCCAACTTTCATCATCGAGTTGAAAACTTGTACGTTATACTTGTTGAGGAAAATTAAGTAAATAGATTATTCCCGACCCTTTCTACAAGCTCGAGCTTTTAGATGAGACGGAATTCTCTCATGGTATCAGAGCCCAGGTTGTGGGTTCGATTCCCGTGGAAGCACTCCACCCATTTAAATTGTCCACTCTGTTGGGCCTCCTCTTCAGAGAACAGAGACAATGATTCGGCCCACGAGTGAGGGGGAATGTTGAGGAAAATTAAGTAAATAGATTATTCCCGACCCTCTCTACAAGCTCGAGCTTTTAGATGAGACGGAATTCTCTCAATACTTTTGTTTTATACTTTTTTTTATGGAACTTTTGTTTTATACTTTAGGGAGTCATATATGTATCATTATACTTCCTCCATCACATAATAAAGGGAGTATTCTTTTAGTGATTTACAAAAAAAAATTAAGAAACTTAATTAAATTTAAGACAATGTTATCTTTAATCAATCTTTCTCCCTCCTTCCTTAACCTTTCCTGAAAAAAATCTCAAAAATCTTTGAAACAAAATTTAGAGTTTAAAAAAACATTTATTATGAAATAAAGGAAGTATTTCATTTTTTATATTGTAGACATATTTTAAAACAAATTTATACTTTAGGAATATGGATATACCAAAATAAAGTGACAAAAACTCATGTGTGACGGTCTCATGCATGAGACGGGGTCCAACCAAGCACAAATCACACATCCACCCCTTCCAAAATTTTAAAGCGTCAATGTCCAATTTATGATCCGTCTCACCGTGAGAAAGTCTAATGCAAGTGTGCCTCAAATAAAGTTGAACATTTTAAGGACTTCAGGGTGCATTAATTTAATCAATTGAATGTCCATGGCAAAAATATCCATATTATATATATTATGTTAAATATATAGTTAAATTATTATTCCTAATATTATCATGAAATTCATTTTAAAAAATAAAATAGAGCTAAGTAATATTGGTTAATATATGTATTTTTTTTTTTACAATACAAGCAAAAATAAGTTAGGAACTTATGATGCATACATACTTTGATTATTAAAAAGAAGAGAGTTTAATTAATCCAGCAGCAATTTGTTTGATATATATACAGGTCGAAATAATGGAAAACGCATTTAAAAAATATAAGGTTGATGATGGAGTTGGAGTTATAATCGTAACGGTGCTGACCTCTCCATTAATTTCGACCTTTTTTTTAACATTAATTAAATTTCTAAACAAATAATTAAATGTGTGATTTAATATTAAGCACAGGGACATGACAAAATCTTTTCTGCGGGGGTAGATATTGCTACGAATTATCATGCGCCATTGACAGGTATTTTCTCCATTTTAAATTACATGTCGTTTTAATGTTGAACTCCAAAATTAGAATAATTTATTTTTATCAAAATTACCCTTAATTAGTTTTGGGTTTTGACTTAATCATAGCTACCGAGAAAAAGGTGAAAATATTTATTAATTTTTATATTCAAGTTATAGTAAAAAAAAAGAGTTGATTTCCTGTGAAATTTGTTTACAGTATAAAATTAATATCATTACACTTATAAATTAATATCATAACGTTTATCAATTGATATCATTACACTTATAAAATAATATCGTAATATTTATTTGTTTGCAATATTAATAATTTAATAGCATCAGCAAATAAATAATTTGCCCAATCAAAAAAAAAAGTATCAATGAATGAGAGTTATGGTATTAATTAGTGAGGTCTAACTCCAATCTTCTCATATAGATATAGTGAACTAGTTTTACGGGAAAGCTTGTCAATTACTTAATTATGTACTATTAATTAATGTTACTGGAAATTGGAATACAGTTGTCAAAGGTTATAAAAAGCACCTCTTGGTTCAACATGAGATTGCTACGTACAAGAAACCAGTGGTTAGATACAAGTGATATCTAATACTCCATCCGTCCGATCTTATTTATATTATTTTCATTTTGGGTGTCCAAATCTTGTTTACACATTTTTTTAAATGGAAATACCTACTTTAGACTTTATCACATAAAATACTAATAAATAATTATTTCTACTCTCAATACTTTATCACTTTATCACATAAAATACTAATAAACAACTCTTTTATACCCCAACATTTTATCATTTTATCACTTTTTTTTAAACTTCGAGCACACAAGTAATTGTGTAAACAAAATAAGGATGGAGGGAGTATTATTTTTTATTATTATAAGGATGGAGGGAGTATCATTTTAAAATTCATCCATAAATAAATTAGTAGCATTAATTAATGATTATTTGTTGCATGTGCATAAGGTTATGCTAATTAATGGTCTGGCAATGGGTGGAGGTGCGGGGTTAGCCATGAATGGAAGATTCCGGATTGCAACTGAGAATACAGTAATTAATACTCGTATATATATAATTAAAGAGTATCCCTATAAAAAACAAATTAATTTCACGATTAACAAGTTTTATATCATACTAACTCTAATTCCTATTACCCTCTTCTATTATTCCCTACCAAGTGGGCATAAAAAATGCGCAGGTTATCTCAATTAATGTAGCGTTTAGGACAGTGCGTACAATTTAAGAATTGTGAGTGTCGATAAATAATTAATAAAAATATTATTTAGTTTTTATAAGTCATATTATTCGATGTAGATATATAGCTGTATCTCTACTACGACATTAATATAACAATACATAACACAAAAATAAACACAATAAGTACGCATATTATTATTAATATAACAATACATAACATTAAAATGAATACTGCAACATTACAATAAAAAATTGAGGTACAAAATTATTATTATTCCTTTTTTAGCAATATATACAGTGTGCAAATTTTTATTATACTATTCTCTCCAATTTCACAAGAAGTGTTCTTTTAGACTACATAAGATTTAGACATTTTTACTTCAATCTAAAAATATACGAGAAATGCATGATTGAAGAGCGTGAGAGAAATAATTGAAAATTAAAAGAAGGTGTAATCTGTAATATAAGAAAAAAAATGATAAATATATAATTGAAGAATTAAAAAGTATAAGATGAAGAATAAAAAATATTTTTAATTAAAAATATTAAGAGATCTTTTAAATGGGATAAATTAGAACAAAATGTAAGAAAAATAGAGACAAAATGGAATAGCTCAAATGGTTAGAGCACCACTACTTATGCCGTGAGGTCATGAGTTTGAGTTACCATTTGACCGATCAAAAAAAAAAAAAAACGATTTTATTATATAAGATAGAGTTCCATTTTAATATTTAAGTCATTTTTATTTTAAAACATGACCTTACGGCGCTTTTTAAGTTCGTAGATCATTCTATAATATAGTAAAAGATATATGTTGTTCCACAAATTGTTGTCTAATCCTTTATAATTGTTGTATACCAAATTAAGTAATTTGATGCCTTTCTTTTTGTCCATGACAATTAGGTGTTTGCAATGCCAGAAGTATTCATAGGATTTTTTCCTGACTCGGGTATTTCCTATTTTTACTCCCGATTACCGGGGCATTATGGTAATTATCTTCACTCGTTCTTTAATTTTCACTCCCAATCAAATTAAATATTTTTTAAAATTATTTTTGCTAGATAGCTAATTGGGACATAATGATACAATTCAGCCACTCATATAATTGATAATGAACATGACTTCACTTTAAGTTGTAATTAACAAATTTGAAAAAAATATAATTTTGTTACTAAGGAAATTTGAAGTTAAAGAGATGATAACAACAGGTGAATATTTGGGATTAACTGGTGCGAGACTAAGTGGGATGGAAATGTTGGCATGTGGTCTCGCAACTCATTTTATTTTGTCAAAGGTATGATTATGAATGAATCGCAAATGTGTATATGAGCAACTAATGTATGAAAATGGACATTTTTTAAGGTAAAATTTCACTTTTCAAAAAGTTACCCAAAATTGATACTCCATATTTCACATGTTTATTACCTGAAAATAATATGTTTTACATGTTTTCTTTTAAAATGACACTCTATCTTAAAAGTGAACATTTCTTTTGTAAAATGATATGTGTCGTATTGTGAAACTCTTTCATACAAATTTTTACCTTTGTGAGTATAAGTTGCGAGAATTAAGTATTTTATGTTTTTAATTATCAATCATCAATATTAGTATCATGAATATACGAATTTGATCATATGCCCGCAGGTGGGCATTTGATCAAATCCGCATGAATATATATATATATATATATATATATATATATATATTAATTTAATGTGTAATTTTAGATTTATCTTAATTAATTTAAAAAGATTACTAAGATAAATTAATTATAAAAATGAGTTGGTATTGTTTTACCATGCAAGTGGTTCAAAACTAATTCTCAATTATCATTTTATATTAAAATAATTAATTTTTTTCAATTAAAAAACTAATACAAGTAAATTAATGTTGTTAATAAAATAATTAATACTATTTAAAAACACATAAAGGTAAAATTTATTCATATAAGACTTCACGTATAAAAATATATTTGTAGGTTAATTTTGAATTTGAATATGGATAAGTTTTGTTGAAGACTATTAACTAGAAATTGTGATTCTCTATAAATTTTGCAGTGTAAACAAATTGAGCTTGAATCAAGTTTCTATTTCAGGATCTTAAATCTTTAGAAAATGAACTTAGCAAGATAGCATGCACTGATGAAGCAATTCAGGATGTTCTTGAAAAGTTCAGTCACAAACCAGATTTAGAATCAGGGAGTGCTTTTGCAAGGTATATATATATGACTTATGAAATTATATATGTTGCGTTATATCTATTAATTGAGGAATCACTTTCTGAATTTGATTCCGTTAATAAATCTTAAAATTTGTACATGTAACAGATTGGATATGATCAATAAATGCTTCTTCAAAAACACTGTTGAAGATATACTATCAACTCTTGTAAGTTCTGATTATTACTATTTGCGTGTCAAAATTGAGGGAGTGCGGTTCAAATTCTTCAATGAGAATGAATAATGAGGAATATTATTGAATTTTGAATTGCAATGAGAATGCTAGAGGTTTTATTTACGATATGATTGCATAGTAATAAAATAAAATATGATATTAAATTATTATTTATATATAATGCATATTTTTTATAATTTGTTTTTTTTATAATTTTCATTTCTCAAAAAGGAAAGTGAAGTCGAGAAATGTGGAGACGAGTGGATGATCTACGCAATCATGTCCATGAAATCTGCTTCTCCAACAAGTCTCAAGATTGGCCTAAAAAATGTAATGCCTTCATCATCGTTAATTTATTTATTATAGTAAAACTCTTATATATATGCCCAATTTCTAATAAAAATTCTTAGATAAATTAAGGTTAATTTTATTTAATTAATTTCCTTAATATATCATTTGGTATATTAGATTAGAGAAGGACGAAATTCAACGCGAGAAGAGTGTTTAAAGAGGGACTATACTCTTTTTCGTCACTTTGTTCGAGGAAAATTTAGTTGAGATATTTTTGAGGTAACTCAATACTTTATAGAGGGTCTAATGTGCATTAAGATGCACCATGCATTCATAGTGCATTTTAGAAACATGAGATTTATTATATTGAAAGACGCAACTTATTTACACTGAACCATGCAACTATTTTTCCATATTAATAGTTGCATGATTCAGTGTAAACACGTTGTATCTTTCATTAAAATGCACTATAAGTGTGCAGTGCACCTGGATGCATACAATACTTAGCCTACTTTATGTAATTAATTAAGCATCCATTATTTAACATTAACATTGACAAGACTAATGTACGTTGAATTAATGTAGGGTGTAAAGGCGCTGGTCATTGACAAAGATAGAAAACCAAAGGTACAAATTAAGTTCTTCTACTTTTGTAGTCATAAACTAGTGCTATAGTTAGAAAATTAAGATTTAATTTATTGTATTGTCTCATTTAATGGTGTTAGCATTATTGCATGTAACAATTTTTTTATTTTTTTTCAAATTGCAGTGGAATCCTCAGAAGTTGGAGGAGGTTAGTGATGAACTTGTGAATCAATTCTTCCAAGATCTTGATAATGACCAAGATTGGGATCGCTTGGAAATTCCAGATGATACAAAAATCGTCAAAACCTAAATTTCTAAAATGTAATAATTGATATAAGTACCGACAATACAAGAGGTATATGATATATAATTATAGAGAAATAATGCAAACATTTGTAGAATTTCGTCTACAATAACTGCTTAATTTCATTTGATATCGAGTGTCTACACTCTATATATATATGTAATAATGTACGCGGCAAGATACACATACATAGAAAAATAAGAAATTTAAATTTACGTACACAGTGATTTCGTTACTTTTGAAAATCATTTTAGTTATAACTTATAACATATGTTACAGAAAATTCACTTAATTTGGACGTGACATATGTGAGCTTTTGGGTTAAATGCAAGATTTGGTCTCAAAACAGACCACTGGATTGGGTTTTTCTAGACCGTGGATTTGGATCAAGGGCCCAGGCCCATTTGTTTAAACTTGATTTGGGTCAAGGTCTTAGCCATATTTGAGATCTTATGAGTTATTATCAGTGTCTGAATATTAAAATCTGTATTAACTCAAAGACTCGTCGGAAAATGGTGCGCCAACCGTGAAGGGTGGTGAATTTTAAAATTTCTTGTAAAATTGGGCATAAATTGAGCAAAATTGGTAAGTTGTGGGCATAAAATGCTACCCCATTAATATGACGAGTAAGTTTTGCTACCCTAACACGACGGACATGTTTTGCAATTTTTCCTATTTTCAAGGAAAAAGTAATATATATATTTTTTTAAAGTAAAGATTATTAGGAGTATTAATTTCTTTAAAAATATATATTGCTATTTTGTTGTGAACTTATGCAAATAAAAAAGGCGGTGGAAGAATATGAGGCTGATGATACTGTTAGAGTTCTAATCTTAACGGTACTCCTTCCATTAATTGCACTTAATTTAATTTTTAGTAACTTTGATTTTTGTTTTTGAATTATTCAAATAAATATTTATACATGGTCCATATGGAAGAAAATTGAAAATTTGGAAATATGGACTTAATTATACAGCAAAAGCTTGTAGTACAATTTAAGATTTAAAAGTATCACAAAAAAATATGTATGCAATATTTCCTCATTAGTCAATTATTTCCGAGACTTGCATCTATTTTGTGTTCTAATTTTCTTATTCATTTAAAAGTTAAAACACAGTCATTTTGCATTAATTAAATTTCTAAATAAAATATTAAGTGTGACATGAATTGAAATATCAAATACGGGGCAAGGCAAAGCATTCTGTGCTGGTAGTGATATTGCTAGACATTTTCAAGTCATGAAGGAAGGTATACTCTTGTAAAATGACTACTATTTTTTTTTTATAATCCGATATCCGGCCCGAAAATCACTAATCCGGGGAATCAGAATCCACCGTTCACTAGCGGGGGGCCCACTTTAAGTCAGAACTGAGCTCTGTATGGACTGACTCATCTCAAGAGTTGGTCGCACCCAGTGGCGTATACATACACACCAATGGGTATGCAAGTGCACACCCTTTTTTTTTTTAACAAATATATTTTAGACAAAGTCTAGTATGCAAATTTGTATAGATACAAAAACTTTAATTTTCAATCAAATTCTATAATTGATGAATGTAATATAAAATTGAGTGGTTCATGGTTCACTTGCCCCGATTAGTTCATGGTTCACCCAGCTCAAATAGGTCATAATTTAGGGTTAATTATTTAGTGTTTAGAGTGTAGTTGGTTGATTTAGGACAATTTTATAGATTTTCATCTATACAAATTTGCACACTAGACCTACTCTATATTTATATATATATATGATATAAAATCATTTTTGCCTCAAATTTTATGTTTTTACGCATTTTCATTTGTACAAGAGAGCGGAGCAGTGTGGATGAGTGGTAATTTGGGATGGCCCACCCATTTATTAACTTCATTAATAATTCAAAATATAAAAAAAATAAAGGGTTAAAAAATATGTTATTATTAGAAAATTTTCATTTTTTCCTTTCTTCCCCATCACCTTTTCCTACTTTACTCTTCAACTCCTATATTACAATTGATTATTTTTTCTCCCTTTTTATTTCTCACTGCAATTAAAATTGTTGCTATATTTTTATTTTAGGCAATGTGGGTAGAAGGAACATAATGGACGGTGGAGTGATCTTAAATGAGTCAATTGAGGAAGCTAAGAGAAAGAAGATTGGAAGGGTGTTCTTCAAAATTGACTTTGCAAAGGCCTACGACTCGGTGGATTGGAACTTCTTGGATTCTATACTTAGAGACTTCAACTTTTGTGAGAAATGGAGAATGTGGATAAATGAATGTGTCTCTAGTGCTCATGCATCAGTATTGGTGAACGGAAGCCCTTCAGGTGAGTTTAAACTCCATAGAGGATTGAGACAAGGAGACCCTTTATCTCCTTTCTTATATCTTCTGGTAGCCGAAGGATTGAGTCTTCTCGTCTCAAAGGCGTCCGAAACAAGTCTCTTTGAAGCAGTTCTTATCGGCAAAGACAAAGTCCGCGTCTCACACCTCCAATATGCCGATGATACTATATTTATTGGAGCTGGGAGTGATCAGAATGCATTGGTGATGAGAAGAATTCTCCGCAACTTCGAACTCTTGTCTGGGCTTAAAATTAACTATGGGAAGAGCAGCCTAATGGGGTTAAATGTCGAAAATTCCAGGTTGTGTAACATGGCTGAAATTCTCAATTGTTCAGTGGGCGAAATTCCTTTCTCCTATTTGGGGCTTCGTGTGGGAGCTACGGTGAGCAGAACAGCGGAATGGAGTCATTTAATCCAAAAATTCCAGAAAAAATTAAAGTCGTGGGAGGACCGGAAAACCTCTTTCGGGGGCAGAATTACCCTTCTGAAAGTCGTGTTATCATCGTTGCCAATCTACCAGTTTTCCTTTCACAAAATACCAAAGAAAACCTTGAGTGTGCTATCTTCTCTTCAACGTAATTTCTTGTGTGTGTGTGTGGGGAGAGAGTGAAAATGTTTCTAAAACGTGTTGGGTGAGTTGGAATAATATTTGCAAGTCTAAAGATTTGGGGGGCCTTGGGGTGAGGGATTTGGGTTTGTTCAATAGAGTCTTGTTAGGAAAGCGGGTTTGGAGATACTTAGTGGAGGGCGATTGCTTGTGGGTTAGGGTGTTAAAATCGTTGTATAGTGAATTAGATGTGGGTGAATCGGGTATTGTGTATTCTGGGAATCTTGATAGTGTTGGGGTTATACGTGAAATTATGTTTTTACTTTGTATAACCTATGTATTTAACACTTATTTACTGAAATAAATTGTTTATCACAGTTGCTTTAAATATGATTTAATGTTATATATTTATCGCAAACCGTTCTTAGCACGCGTTACATTGTAGTTAAACGTGGTGATACTAGATCACAGAAGATCACGTTAACAGTGCCTTGTAAACGAGTGCGTGTTTCACAACTTAGATAGATCCGAACAATCTATTGGTAGAAGTTGATGTGTAAGGCTCAGATTGACTTGTCTTGACCAAGAGATTACACTAGTGCATTCGATGCGCTGAAGCGGACCTACAGAGAGGATAAACTCATTCGCACTGACTTAAGGGATGAAGAGTTAGACCTCAGTGGTTGTTGATTTCTTAATCTCTGTCACTTAATAAGGACTGTGTGTGATTAGTAGTTATTGCTTTGACTTATAAATGGGAAGAGAATCATTGCGACTTCGATACCCTATATCTTGGGCAATAATATTAATTGCACGACAGTTGCTAAATTAATACAGAGAATCGTGTGCTTGCAATGTCTTGCTTGATTGGTCCCCTTGGTGGGCCCGGAACCTTTATCATACCAAATCTTGCAAGTGGAATTAATTTTCCGGTATGGATAATAAAGCTGGGCTGTCCTTACTCCAAGGATAAAGATATTAATTAATATAAAGCTTTTCAGTGGCTTAATTAATTAATGGACTAAATAATCTTAAACACGAGAAATAATAACCGGGAGCCATATTACCGTAATATGAGTTAAGTTGGATAGTGCAATATTAATTATATAGTGACATTAATTAATATTAATGGACTGAATTATATTGTGACTCAATATTGGAATTCAGAAGCCCATTGGAAGGTCCATCTTAATTCTCCTAAAGGCCTCTCAAGTAGCTCAATTAAAGTCCAATAAATAAAAGGTGCTTAAAATAAAATAAATTATTGTTGCATTATTTCCTCCATATTTTTTTCGAAAATATTAAAGAAAAAGAGGGAGAATAATTTTCTTGAAAAGATTTTATGGAAAGGAGATAAGTATTCTTGTAATACAAGATCATCCCATAAATTCAAGAAATCTCCCACTTGGTTTCTTTAATGGTAATTTTCGAAATATATAGAGAAATAATAGGAAAAAGAATTTTCTTGATTTTCTTGGAAATATTTTTATGGAAAAAGATATGTATTCTAGAAATACAAGAATATCTTATAAATTCAAGAAAGATCCAATATTGAAAGATCCCCTATTATTTTTGAAAATTTGGCTAAATAAGGGTGTGAGATTTTTTGTGGAAAAAATATACATGGAAAGAAGAATATACTCCCTTCTATTCAAAAATATAAAATGTTTTGGCTTATTGCATTATTTACTTTTTATTTGATGTTCTGATTTTTATTTCCATACTTTGCCCTTATTTAATACTCTTTATTTACTTTCTTGTTTTACTCCCTATCATGTCATTAAAGATAATTTATCATTAAATAAGGCTAATTTTCGTATAATTTTTCTTTATTAATAAACGTGCAAAATGCCAAAACATCTTATATTTTGAATAGGAGGGAGTATGAGATATATTCAAGATTTCTTGGAAATCAAGAAAATATCTTTCCTAACCTTATTTTGAGTCCAAAATTTCGTTCCCCCCCTCTATATAAATAAGGGGATGAATTATTCCATCCCCGACAGTTTCATGCGTTGGAAATATTAGAAATCCACAAAGGTGGTGCAACAATATTTTTATTTTCCTTTATTTTATAAATCGTTCATTGGAGAACCTTCCACCGGGGTTATTGGACGAGGACTTGGGAATACTTGAGAATGACTTTTGGTGGGTATCCAGATACTTGATCCTGTCTGTCTCAGATCGTCTCTCCAACAGGTACGTTTACGTAAACTCCTAGAAATTCCGCATGCTAGGATCTTTTACGTGAAATATTATTTGCATATTGTTGTTGGATTAATTATTATTTGAATTCACTTAGGTAAATTCATGCTAGTAATAATTGTTAATTTAAATTTGTGTTTATGAGGTCCCCAACAGATAGAGGGTCTTATTGGTGGAAAAAAGTCATTGAGAATGTGTCGGGGGAGGGGGGTAAATGGTTGTGGGGGTCTTTAGAGAGGTGCATAGGCAATGGGAATAACACGAAATTTTGGGAAAGTTTATGGACGGGTTCGAGGTCTCTTAAAAGTAGGTTCCCTAGGCCTTTTCATTTGAGTGCGTCGAGGGAGTTGGTGGTGAGTGAGATGGGGGAATGGGTTAACGGGGCTTGGAAGTGGGTGTTGAATTGGTGTAGGGCTCTATTGGATCGTGATCTTGTTGCTATTGATAAGTTTGAACGTTTCCTTAACAGGTTCCAAATTAAGGAGAATTGTGCAGACTCATGGAAATGGATTTTATCGAAGGATGGCACGTTCAAGACTAAGAAGGTGTATGATCTTTTGAGCAGTCCTGTCTCGGTTTCGTATGTTGCGGTGCCTAATGGAATTGTGCTCAATTCGATTTGGGGTAAGATTCCTCCCATTAAAGCTTCAGCGATGGCGTGGAGATTACTTCAAGACAGACTTCCAAATAAATCAAACCTCTTTTCCAGGAACATTCTCCCGCAAAACAGCGACGTGAGATGCCCTCTCTGCAATTCCGAACCGGAGACAGCAGCCCACTTGTTTCTCAGGTGCAAAATCTCGTCTAGAATTTGGTACAATTGCTATAATTGGGTGGGGATATTAACGGTTCCTCAAAATCAGATTCTTTCACACTTTTCTTCTCATTCGGGTTTTCTTGTTCGGAAGAAAGGTAAGTCTTTTGCTATAAGTTTGTGGATAGGAGTCGTCTGGGTTATTTGGAAAGAAAGGAATAATTTTATCTTCAATCAAAAGAAATTTGAAATGAAGAAGGTTATGGAGGAGATTAAAGGCAGACTGTGGAGTTGGTATTCGGCTAAAAACTCTGCGCTTAGTAATTGGTCGTTTTCTGCTTGGCAACTAAATCCTAGAGTAGTCCTCGATTGTTAGTTAGATCTCTGTTGTTTCTCTCTTATTATGCTGTACAGGATATTTCTTATACCCATTCATTCATTCTTAATGAAATTTTCCTTATAAAAAAAATGATTCATATTATATAATCAAAAAGCTATGTAGGTTTCTTAAAAAAACTGGTCTCCTGTGCACCAGGTGCATCATGCACTTCTTGTTTTACGAACATAAGTTGCATACTTCAGTGTAACAAATTATATGTTTCAGTGCAATAAGTTCTATATTTTAAAAATATATTATATAGTGCACGATGTACTTAGTGCATACAATATCTAGCTTCTTAAAAATAAGAGTTTTTGTGCAAATTTTTTACCTTTTTTATTTCTGAATTTAATTTATTAATATTTAATAATTGTGCATACCTTCCCTAAGACCTAAAGAGGGGCATACTCCTAAATCTCAGGCCTACACCACTTGGTCAATGGTTTGTAAAATTACTACTACTATTTTCCATTTGCCTCCATTTCATACTATGATCAATTTTTTTTAATATAAATGGAAAAAGCAAATATAGAAAATACACTTTTTAAATATTTATGAAAGATGGTGATAAAATCCTTGCATCTTAATAGAAGGAATGAAGTATTAAATTAATAAATTTTAATATATATAACAGGGCATTGGAGTTTGGGTGCCATGATGTATAAGAAACAACTCTTGCTCCAACACAGTGCAAGTTAGATATTTCAAAATTGCATTAATTCTATTTTTTTAGGCAAATGTTTGTGCGCGTCCTATGCACTTATTCATTAGAATACACATGACATGAGCTAAATGACATCATTCGAGAATTAATTCTTGTTTGGCCTTTTATTTAGTACGCAATGGTACCTATATTATTTTGTATCTATACTAATAAATCCCAAGTATTGAAGACCAAATTAGGTAGCAAATATGATTTATAAAAATAATTAGTTAAATTAAAAATGAAAAAAAAATAAAAATAGAAGAGAATTATTACCATAATGTCCAGATAATCTGGAGAGGAAATAGGATATACCATCATCAGCAGCAAAACTTTCTAATTAAGAACAGTACTTCTGGCATCGCAAACACCTAATTCTCATGTCATGTCCAAACAAATTAATTAGAATCACTAATTATATATTTGGTATAGAAATAATTATAGTAACATAATTTTGAATTATCCAAATTAAATCCCAAAATGATTATTGTAAATTAAAAGTGAAATATTTTAATAATATTACTGTATTTTCAATGACAATTCGAAAGCTTCCATTCATAGCTAGGCCGGCGCCTCCACCTATAACCATACCATTCATCACCATAACCTTCATGTAATTAACATTATTAATTACCATAATTAAGTATACAATTAAGATAAAATTAAGAAAAGATACGTTCATAGTTCATACTAGCTAGAAATCGGATTGTATACCGTCCCAGTTTATTAATTAGCCGTATTAGTATTTAGAAAAAAAAAACTTTGTTAATTAAATGCACAACTTGCAATATATAATTGTCAACTTTTCATATTATCTAGTACGTTTATTCTTATACAGTGCAACTCTTAATTTTCTGAATTTAAATTCTACATCTTCTCAGAATTCCATGGCTCCAGCTGGATCATCTTCTGATTCTGATCTTAATCAGGTGATATATATGTAACGCTTAATTGATCATTGCTATCTTATGTACGTAATTATGATTTAATATTAATAATGATTTGAATTTCAGGTAATAATAGAAGAAAATCACAATCTCCGAAAGATAATTTTAAACAGACCTCAACGGCTCAACACCCTCAACCACGAATTTTTTTTTTTTGACAAACAGATATATAATCTATTATAATGTGTTCCTTCTACCACATGACATATCTTTTTTTCTCATCTTATCGGCCGGAACCACAACAACACCTTCTCCAATCCAAGCTTGAGGACATGTGAGGTCAACGCTCGCTCGCTTGCAGCATTTTCGAACATGGTCGATACTCCACACTAAAGTTTCATCCACATTCTTCAAGATCTCGAGCTTACAGACCCATAGAGGGCGGAGAACCCCATAAAGTATGGAAAATCCTCATTAAATCTCAATAAAGGGGGCAGCATGTCTCGAACCCAGGACCTATTGGTCTAGGTATAGGTGCTCTAACCACTTGAGCTAATCCACTTTGACCTCAACCACGAATTAGTGAGACCATTCTTTACTTGGTACCTACTTCCTTAATTTTCGATAATATGAAAATTATTGCAATGTTTATTTACATAATGCAACTAAGTTAAAAATATACCAATATTTAATTAAAAAGCTATTTCTAATATGTACTATATCCGGTTGCATTTTATGTGTTACTTTTCATATTTCATAATATATTTTAGTATTTTAATTTTTAATACATGTACACATGTTTATACAGATTGTTCAATACTATTTTTTAATGTACCATACACATATCATGTATACATAAATAATGGTAAGACCTTGCATCATGTGCATATATTTTTTAAACATCCAACTTATTTATATTAAAACGTACAATTTATTTTTATAGATATAAATTATTTCAGTGTGAACAAACTTTGCTAGCATAATTTTTTTTTATAATAAAATTTAGTGAAAAGTTACCCGTCAACTTTATCATTAAATCACCAATCCAAAGTTATTAAGGGGAAATTTCCGATAACTTCCATCAACCAGTTGAGAACTTTGTACACTATACTTTTTTTTTATATATATACTTTAGGAAGTCTTATTATATGTACCTTTATACTTCCTCCATCTCATAATAAATGGAGTATTCTTTTAGTAATTTACAAAAAAAAAAAATAAGAAACTTAAATTTAAGACAATGTCATCTTTAATCAATCTTTCTCCCTTCTTCCTTAACCTTTCCTGAAAAAATCCCAAAAATCTTTGAACAAAATTTAGAGTTTAAAAGAACATTTATTATGAAATAAAGTAAGTATTTCATTTTTTATATTGTAGACATTTTTTAAAACAAACTTATACTTTAAGAATATGGATCTACCAAAATAAAGTTGAACATTTTAAGGACTTCGGATGCATTAATTTAATTCATCAATTGAATATCCATGGCAAAAATATCCATATTATATATATTATGTTAAGTATATGGTTAAATTATTATTCCTATATTATCATGAAATTCATTTTAAAAAATAAAATAGAGCTATGTAATGATTAATATATGCCAATATATACACGCAAAAATAAGTTATGATGCATCCACACATTGATTATATTAAAAAAAAAACTTTAATTAATGCAGCAATTTGTTTGATATATATACAGGTCGAAATAATGGAAAACGCATTTAAAAAATATAAGGATGATGATACAGTTGGAGTTATAATCGTAACGGTACTGATCTCTCCATTAATTTCGACCTTTTTTTTAACATTAATTAAATTTCTAAACAAATAATTAAATGTGTGATTTAATATTAAACACAGGGACAAGGCAAAGCCTTTTCTGCGGGGGGAGATATTGCTGCGCATTATCATGGCCATTGACAGGTATTTTTCCATTTTAAATTTTCGTTTTAATGTTGAATCCAAAATTAGAAAAATTTTGATCCGGTCTCCTGAAAAAGTTTTGGGTTTTGACTTAATCATAGAAAAAAATGAAAATATTTATAATTTTTATAATTAAAAAAAAAAGTTGATTTCATAAAATTTGTTTAATTAATATTAATATACTTATAAACTAATATCGTAATATTTATATGTATGCAATATTAATAGTATTAATGAATGAACCATTCGCCCGATCGAAAAAATATATATGTATATATATATAGTATCAATAAATAAGAGTTATGGTATTAGCTAGTGAGAACGAACTCGAATCTTCTCATGCAGTGAACTAATTTTACAGGAGAGTTTGTCACGTGCTTAATTATGTACTATTAATTATTGTTACAGGAAATTGGAATGCAGTTGTCAAAATTTATAAAAAAGGCCTCCTGCTTCAACATGAGATTGCTATGTGCAAGAAACCAGTGGTTAGATACAAGTGATATCTAGTGCTCCCTCCATCCCACATTTGTTTGTATATTTATTATTTGACTCATGTTTAATCTTGTTAATTATTTTTTAAATTTGAAATACATAAAAAGATTTTTAAGGTGGAGTAAAATCTAATAAACAATTATTTTTACATCTCTTTAAAATTCACTTTATCATTTTAAAAATACTAATAAACAACTTTTTATACCCCAAATTTTATCATTTTATCACCAAAAAACTTGAGCACACAATAAAAGAAACAAAATTGAGGGAGGAGTATTATATTTTTTTATTAAAAGGATCCATAAATAATTTTTTTCATCCATAAATGTAGTAGAATTAATTAATGATTATTTGTTGCATGTGCGTAAGGTTACGCTAATTAATGGTCTTGCAATGGGTGGAGGTGCGGGGATAGCCATGAATGGGAGATTCCGAATTGCAACTGAGAATACAGTAATACTCTTATATATATTATAATTTTCATTAATATGATTTTTTATTCGTGTTCTTTTAAGGGAAAAAAATTGTTGGAATAACTCAATTAATTTAGACAACTTATATTATGAGATCAAATTTCAATCAAAATTTATGAAATAAAAAAAATGATAAAAATTTTATTATTAAAGGGTATTAAGTTGTGATAACAAAATTCATATGTTTTTTTAAAATATTAAAAAGTATTACTCATAACACTAAAGTTAATGGATATTATACAAGGGATTACAAAACTTATATTATATCATTCATAACCGAATTTAAGAGAATTATATTCCAAAAAAGTACGATTTGAGAATGATTGAATGACCAATGGGTATAATTGAGGGGTAAATTACTAAGAGATCTTTTATATGGGGTAAATTAGAAATACTTTAAAGAAAAACAATTTAGAATTTTTATAAAAAAATCTTATTGTGAAAAGTTTAATGGTGAAAGTATTTGTTACTATAAAATTATGAAAGGGAGTTTTAATTTATATGAGATGGTCATATATATATATGAGAGAAAACTCTACATTGATATTTGAGTCATATTTATTTTAAAACATGATCTTACGAAAATATAGTAAATGATATATGTTGTCCCACAAATTGTTGTCTAGCCCTTTATAATTGTTGTACACCAAAAAAAAAAAAAATTTAATGTCTTTCTTTTTACATTATAATTAGGTCTTTTGCAATGCCAGAATTATTCATAGTATCTTTTCCTGATTCAGGTTATTTCTATTTTTGTCCCGTTTAGGACATTATGGTAACAATTTTAGAATCGTGAGTTTAATAAATAATTCCAATCAAACTGATTATTTTTTCAAAATCATTTTGCTAGATAGCTAACTGGGACATTAATATAACAATACATAACACAAAAATAAATGTGATAATGAACGCACATTATTATTAATATAACAATTAATAACATTAAAATGAATACTGCAACATTACAATAAAAATTGAGGTACAAAATTATTATTATTTTTTTTAGCAATATATACAGTGTGCAAATTTTTATTTTACTATTTGAAATGATAAAATAATTTTTAAAGAAGTGTTCTTTTAGACTACATAAGATTTAAAAATTATTTTACTTCATTTGAAATCTAAAAATATACACAAAAAAATAATAAAATGATTGAAGAGTGTGAGAGAGAAATAATTGAAAATTATTTGGAGGAAATTTGTAAGTTAAATAAGAAATAAAAAAAGATAAATATTTAATTGAAGAATTAAAAAGTATAAGATGAAGGATAAAAAATGTTTTAATTAAAAATATCATTTTATTTTTAAAGGTATGATTATGAATGAATCAAAATGTGGATGAAAAATAAGACAAATGAAAATGGAAATTTTTAAGGTAAAATTTCACTTTTCAAAAAGTTACCCAAAATTGATACTCCATAAAAAAAATTTTACATTTTATTATATAAGATAAATGATATTTTTTTTAATCATTTTTATTTTTAAAAATGACACTTATCTTAAAAGTTCGTAATCATTTATTTTATAAAAAATGATGCATGTTGTCAATTGTCTACAAATTTTTTACCTTTGTGAATTTAGAATTAAGTAATTTGATGTCTTTTTTTTTATCAATTAGGTGTTATTAATATCATGAATATATATATATATTTTTCCCTGACTCGGGTATTTCCTATTTTTATTTCCCCGATTACCGGGGCATTATGGTAATTATCTTCACTCGTTCTTTAATTTTTATTTAATTAATTAAATATTTTTTAAAATATATTTTGCTAGATAGCCCAATTGGGACATTAATGATATATTCAGCCAAATAAAATTGATAATGAACATGACTTCACTTTAAGTTGTAATTAACAAATTTGAAAAAAAAATATATTTTTGTTACTAAGGAAATTTGAAGTTAAAGAGATGATAACAACAGGTGAATATTTGGGATTAAGGTTTATATAATGGGAAAAAAATATGGCATGTAGTCGACGCAACTCATTTTATTGGTTCAATGGTATGATAACCCTACCGAATGGTTCATAGTTTAGGGTTCATAATTTAGGGTTCAGGTTTATATAATTAATGAGAAAATTGAATTAATTAAAGAAATTAATTAATGATGGTGGAAACTTGCATATGTGGCAGTGGACATATAAGTTTGTGTCCACCTGCAGACATATGATCAAATTCATATATATATATATATATATTAATTTAATGTGTGGTTTTAGATTTACCTTAATTAAATTAAAAAGATTAGCTAAGATAAATTAATTATAAAAATGAGTTGGTACAGTTTTACCATTCAGTTGGTTCAAAACTACTTCTCAATATATCATTTTATATTAAAATAATTAATGGTTTCAATTAAAAAACTAATACAAGTAAATTAATATTGTTAATAAAATAATTTATACTATTTAAAAACACACAAATGTAAAATTTATTCATATAAGACTTTACGTATAAAAATATATTTGTAGTTTCATTTTGAATTCGAATCTGGATAAGTTTGTAGAAGACTATTAATTAGAAGGTGTGATTCTCTATAAATTTTGCAGTCTAAACAAATTGAGCTTGAATCAAGTTTTTGAATTTTTTTATTTCAGGAACTTAAATCTTTAGAAAATGAACTTAGCAAGACAGCATACATAGATGGAGCAATTCAGGATGTTCTTAAAAAGTTCACTCACAAACCAGATGTAAAACCAGGGAGTGCTTTTGCAAGGTATATATAGTATTACTTATGAAATTATATATGTTGCATTATATATATATTTCTCTACTTGAGAAAGCACTTTTTGAATATGATTTCGTCAATAAACCTTAAAACTTGTACATGTAACAGATTGGATATGATCAATAAATGCTTCTCAAAAAAGACAGTTGAAGATATACTATCAACTCTTGTAAGTTTAGATTATTACTATTTGCATGTCAAAATTGAGGGAGTGCTTGACTCAAATTCTTCAATGGGAATAAATTTTAACGAGGAATATTATTGAATTGTGAATTGCAATGAGAATGATAGTGTTTTAATATATGATATGATTGCATAGTAATAAAATAAAATATGGTATTAAATTATTATTTATATGTAATGCATATTCTTTATAATTTGTTTTTTTTTCTTTCTATTTTCATTTCCCAAAAAGGAAAGTGAAGTCGAAAAATGTGGTGACGAGTGGATGATCTACGCAATCATGGCCATGAAATCTGCTTCTCCAACAAGTCTCAAGATTGGCCTAAAAATGTAATGCCTTCATCATCGTTAATTTATTTATTATAGTAAAACTCTTATATATATGCCCAATTTCTAATAAAAATTCCTAGGTATATTAAGGTTAATTTCATTTAATTAATATCCTTAATATATCATTTGGTATATTAGATTAGAGAAGGACGAAATTCAACGCGAGAAAAGTGTTTAAAGAGGGACTATACCCTTCTTCGTAACTTTGTTCGAGGAAAATTGAGCAGAGATATTTTTGAGGTAACTCAATACTTTATAGAGGGGTTTCATGTGCATTTAGATTCATCGTGCACTTATAATGCATTTTAGAAACATACAATTTGTTATACTAAAAGGTGTAACTTGTTTACAATGATAGTTGTATGGTTCAATGTAAATAAGTTGGATCTTCCAGTATATATAATAAGTTGCAAGTTTCTAAAATGCATTATGAGTGCACGGTGCACCTGAATGCATACAAGACTTAGCTTACTTTATATAATTAATTAAGCATCCATTATTTAACACTAACATTGACAAGACTAATGGACGTTGAATTAATGTAGGGTGCAAGGGGCGCTAATCATTGACAAAGATAGAAAACCAAAGGTACAAATTAAGTTCTTCTACTTTTATAGTCATAAACTAGTACTATAGTTAGAAAATTAAGTAGTATTTAATTTATTGTATGGTCTCATTTAATGGTGTTAGCATTAATATTGCATGTAACAATTTTATTTTATTTTTAAATTGCAGTGGAATCCTCAGAAGTTGGAGGAAGTTAGTGATGAACTTGTGAATCAATTCTTCCAAGATCTTGATGATGACGAAGACTGGGATTGCTTGGAAATTCCAGATGATACAAAAATCGTCAAAACCAAAATTTCTAAAATGTGATAATTGAAATAAGTACCGACAATAAAAGAGGTATATGATAATTATAGTTGAATAATGCAAACATTTGTAGAATTTTGTCTACAATAACTGCTTTATTTTATTTGATATCGACTGTCTACACTGTATGTAATAAAGTACGCGGCAAGATACGCATACATAGAAAAATAAAAAAATTAAATTGAGGTACACTTGCATGAGACCGTCTCACGGAGTCACGGTGAGACGGGATATAAGTTGAACATTGACGCTTTTACTCTTTAAAATGAGTGGATATAATTTGTGTTTGATTGTACCAGTATCATGCATGAGACCGTCTTACATTAGTTTTTGTCATTTAAATTTACGTACACAGTGATTTCATTACTTTTGCAATTCATTTTAGTTATAACTTAAGTTACAGAAAACTCACTTAATTTGGACGTGACATATCATACGTGAGCTTTTGGGTTAAATGCAAATGAGTGGGTCTCATGTGCACCCGGGTGCACCGTGTACTCATAGTATATTTTAGAAGCATGCAATTATACAAAATAGAAATGTGCAACTATTCCAAACAGAAGCATGCAACTATGTTCCCATATTAACAGTTACACTTTTATGTGTAAATAAATCGTATTTTTCAGCATAACAAGTTGCATGCTTTTAAAATGTACTATGAGTGCACGGTGCATCTAGTGCATACAAGACCTAGCCAATGCAAATGTAGTGTTTGGGCCGGATGGATACCGAATATTTATTTTAAAAAAAGAGGGTCCGGTTATCCACACCCCCATAATTGGTAGACACACCCTCATTTACAATGAACTACCAATTCTACCATTTTCATGAATCCCTAATTTTTCCATTCCTTCTCTCCTTTTCTTCCTCTCGTTACTTTTTCTCTGTTATATATTTCTCTGCAAATCCGGCACTACGCCACCTGCAGCATCCCACCACCTCATAACGTCATCCAATGTCCCTAATATTGTCGCCGCCGCCGCCGCCGCTGTCTCTACCCCCAACTCTAAAATTTCAATGTCTTGCCATGAAGACCATTAACGTCAGCTCAAAAAACCATCAAATTTGCAACAAAAAAAATCAAAATCCATAGCATTTTTTACTAAAATTGACCGGAAAAAAGAAGAAATTTTACTCCGAATTTGAATACAACAGGCTTCTGCCTTCTGTTATCAAACATATTTTGATTTTTTTTAAAGGGGCATAATTATCAGATCTGATGCAGGAGCAAGATGGTGTGGGGGGTCAAGAAGGTCCCGCCTAAAAAAATCGATCTTGCTGGCGGATGAAGGGTTATACCGCATGAGAGGGGAGGAAGGGCGAGGCTTCGGTGATGATGCACAGGGTATAGAAATGGTGGCGTTGCACTGATGGAAAAGGAGGAGGGAAGCGATGCACATGCTGGAGAAAGGACGCCGGTGAAGTAGCGGTGAGAGGAGAATTTTTCGGCCATGAGAGGAGAAATAAGAACATGACGGTGGGGGTATGGAGCAAAAGTGAGATCTGAATTTATTTGGGGAGGGTATTATTGGAAGTTGAATGAAGAGGTGGGTGAACTTATTAATATTGGGAGTGTCAATAACTTAACCCAAAAAAAAGAAGGAAAAATGGTCTCAAAAGACACCATTGGATTGGGTTTTTCTACTGGGATAAACCGTGGATTTAAATCAAGGGCCCAGGCCCATATATTTAAAATTGATTTGGATCAAGGCTTAGCCATATTTGAGATCTTATTAGTTATTATCAGTGTAAATATTAAAATTTGTACTCATTCAAAGACACGTACATATGGCTTATATTAATTTAGTATTTTGCAAATGAGATTTTTTTTTTTTTTAAAGTTAACCAATACTTTTGGTCAGTATATCCCATTAATTTGAGGAGTAATCATAGTTTGGAATCTTGTTATTATTTTCTACTCCAAATTATGATACTAGTACATTTTAAGAGTGTAGCAATACAGAAGGCTTAAATCTCTCTCTCATTTATTCAACTCTCATGGCTGATGCGGAGGATGATTTTGACTATCTATAATTAATTATTCTTGGTTAAGGTTTTTTTTTTCCAACTATAATATCTCAAAAAGAAAATATCAAACTTTAAGATGTTATGAAAAGAAACCTTAACCACCCACCCGACTATGGTTAAGCAAGTTAAATAAAAAAGTGTTTGCTAAAGTTCTGTAACAAAACCCTGATAGTATTGACTGTCGACATGTAAAATCTTAATCTTAATACTATATATTGGTAAACTTATTTCAGTCTATGTGGCGAAATTACGTTAATCTGCGTAAATTTCAATTCAAATAGATTATTTTATTTCAAAATCGTGCACTCTCATTAAAAGTTATAATTTAAGTTATATTTTATATCTATCTAATAATTAAGTTGATTTTTTAATTTTTATTATTTATTAAGATCATAATCTAAAAACCTAGATATTTAGGGTTTCTACCGCAGCCATCTCCGACCGATCAATTATGATTTTTTTCTTCTTCTCCTATTTTTCTTAATTTTTGTCTTTGGTATGTTTTTAGCATATGCAGTTTATTGTCAAATTAAATTGTTATTCTTGATAATTTCTTGCTCCATTATGGATGTTGTTGTTTGCTCCGTGCCTTTGAACTTTATTCACTCATCTAGAAATAAAAAGGGTTTGTTACAAATAACCTGATAATTATGCAGTTTATAGAGATGAATTACTCTCATGGACAATTGGATGCTTTACTCGGATGTAGCAGATGCACCCTTCTTTAATATACACGATCATGACAATCTAAACACAGTGGGCTTTTTATATCTGATTTTTTATTCGTGGTCGATTCTTCTAATTTGATAAATTTGTTAATTTAATTTTATTTTGTATACTGCAGGGAGTATTAATGTAAGTAATTTGAATTCGGAATTGGTTATGGATGTTTATTATAATTGTACAATTAAATTAATGATGATGTTTTGTATATTGCAAAGAGTATTGAGGTAAGCAATTTGAGTTATGAATGTTTATTGTAACTGTGTAATTAAATTAAGTATTTAATTTAGGTTTCTTCTTCTCTGTTCATAACGATCATGTCATCTTTTTTATTTTGTAAATTGTAGGGAGTATGTGAGATAAGTAATTTGAATTGATTATAAATGGTTTCTTCTTTTCTATTCATAGTGATTTTTCTAATTTGATGAATTTGTTAATCTAATTTTATTTTGTATATTGCAGGGAGTACTGACTACTGAAGTAAGTACTTTGAGTCATATATTGGTTATGAACATTTATTGCAATTGTGGCATCTGATTTTTTTATTCATGGTTGATTCTTCTAATTTAATGATATTGTTAATCTGATATTATTTTGTATACGCAATGGAGTATTGAGGTGAGTAATTTAAATTTAGAATTGGTTATGAATATTTTTTGCAATTGTGTAATTACTCTTAAGCTAGCACATAATCTCGAATTTCGGGATTGAAGAAAATAATTTATAATTTTATTTTAGATTAAATATTTCAAATATTTAATTAATATGATTAATTTAATTATAGATATAAAATTTTAAAAATATTTCATGTGTATAATACTCACTTCATCCCGAGCAAAAAATTTTATTTTGTCATTTTGAGAAATTCAAAATTACGAACTCTAGAATAAATTACTATTTTATGGAAAAGAAATTGCTAAGGGTGGGATTGACATGATTGAAACCATATTTATATGGAAAAAAGATATTTCTTTACCTAAAAATTAGTTAATTTCAAGATTAAAACATCTCCATTGAAATTCAATAGATTCATAAATTTTAGGGTTAATTATAAATAAATACTCGACATTTAGACCAAATATCAATTTAATCATGACCTTCAAAATTATTATATAAAAGTCCAACCTTTGATGTTGTTACAAATTAATACATGTATTTTTTTTGCACCTACCGTGAAGAGACGATGTGATTTTCCGAAACTATTATTTTTGTTATGTCAGACTACACGTAGGATGAAATGTCTAAATCATTAATATAAAAAATATTTAAAAAGTGAATTAAAAACAAAATAAAAAATAAAATCTAAAAAAATAAAATAAATTATTTAAATCTAAATTCCAAACCTTAAAAACTAATTCTCACCGTCAATGTTTCAAAATTAAATATATTCCCATGTTTCAAAATTAAACAAAATTAAATGTAATCCCTTAGTTTCTCCCCCCAACCCCCCCCCTCATTCATCCACTCATTGTCTATTGTCACTCCCTCAACCCCTCACTTGTTATTCTTATTGCAGTCGATCTCCTTAAACTAAATTTGTGAATTATTTATTGAGATTCAATCAATTTTATGAAATGAATATAAATTTTATTTTTATTTATATTTTAATTGTTTTTTTTAGATTTTAACTTCTTTTAATTATTATTATTTATTTTAATTTATTTAAAAAATGTGTTATATTATGTTGAATAATTTTAAAAATATTATTTAATATGCATCATCCTAACTGAAAAATATACACATGCTTCGGTGAGTCACGTCAGCTCTTCGCGGTCGGAGAAAAAAAAAAGTGTATCGATTGCAACAATATCAAAGGTTGGACTTTAATACAAAAATCTTGAAGGTCGTGATTAAATTGATATTTGACCAAAAGGTCGTGTATTTATTTAGAATTAACCCATTTTAATAGAAAATTACATGATCTCCAACTATATTGCAATATAAAATAATAAAATTATATTAAATATACAACATAAAATTAGATTAAAAAATTCATAAAATTAGAAACTAATTTATAACTCAAATTATTTACCTCAATACTCACTGCAATATATACAAAATGTGAATATTGATCGCTATGAACAAATTATGATAAACTCATCCTTGCAATATATACAAAATGTGAATATTAATCGCTATAAATAAATTAGAAGAAACTCATCCACAACTAATTCAACACTCAAACAATTTACCTCAATACTCCGTACAATATAAAAAAAACATCCTCAATATACAAAATAATTATACAATTACAATAAACATTCATAACAAATTCATAATTCAAATTAATTGCCTCAATATTTTCTGCAATATATACAAAACGAATATTCCGTGCAATATAAAAAAAAAAACTTCCTGCAATATACAAAATAATTACACAATTGCAATAAAGATAATCAATTCATAACTCAAATTACTTACCTCAATACTCCCTACAATATAAAAAAATAAAATCAGAATATATAACACGAAATCAAATTAAAAAATTCATAAAATTAGAAAAATTGAAAATTACTTACCTCAATATTTTCTGCAATATATACAAAATGTGAATATTAATTGATATGAACAGATTCGAAGAAACCCCTTCACAACTAATTCAACACTCAAATTACTTACCTCAATACTTCGTGCAATATTTAAAAAAAAAAAATCCTTGCAATACCCAAAATAATTACACAATTATAATAAACATAATCAATTCATAACTCAAATTACTTACCTCAATACTCCCTACAATATACAAAATAAAATCAGATTAAAGTATACAATAATATAACACAAAATCAAATTAAAAAATTCATAAAATTAGAAAAATTGTCACAATGCAGAATTATGAAGTGATTATGATATTTGAGAATTAGAATTGGGGAGTGAGAATATATATAAGTAGATTGGGGGCGTGAACATATATATAAATATCGTGATTATGATATGCAGAATGAATATATATATAAAAACAGGGTTGAACCGGCCGGTTTAACCGGTTGAACCGGGAACCGGCCGGTAACCCGGTTAAAAAAGCACTATATAACCGGATTTCAGGTTGAACCGGGTTGAACCGGTCAAAACCCGGTTCAACCGGAAATAACCGGATTTTTTCTTTTTAAAAAAAAAATTAAATTATTAATTTATATTAAATATTTAAAATTTTAAATTTATATTCCTCACATTTTTCTCCAATACTTTCGATGTGGAATAAATGTATGAGGTGGGACAAAATTTATAAATATGATATGAAAAGTTATAAAATATATATTTAAATTTTTGTAGGTGTATACTTATTTTGTTTTTTTAACTAAAATAGAAAACGGTTGAACCGCCGGTTGAACCGGTCCGACCGGTTAAACCGCTGACCGGTGGTCTGTCCGGTTCGATCACCGGTTCGGTTATGAAAACATTGTATAAAAGTATCTTTACTTTATATTTTAAGTATATTTGAATTTATATGATATGGAGAAATAGAATTCCCTGAATTATACAAAATAAAATTATTAATTTAATTACATATTCATGTAGAACTCAAATTACTTACCTCAGTACTCCCTCCAATATACAAAACAAAATTGTTAATTTAATTATACAATTACAATAAACCTTATGAATTCAAAATTTAATCATATATTTATTGTAATAATTGTTGATAATATATATATATATATGAAATAATTAAGATAACTATCATTTCACTGATAAATACAATCATAAATTATCATATTATCATAGTTAAATAATTTCATATTTTATAGATCTTAAAAGATTATAATTAAATTTATTATTTCGTTGGGGAATGCATGATTCGAATCAATATGTAATGCAGTCAATTATAAATAATATGATAAAAATAAAAGATTTAATTTAATTACATATATTAAAAAATTAATTTAAATAATTTTTAATGAGAGTGCACAATTTTAAAACGAAATAATCTAGTAGAATTGGATTTTGCGCAGACTGACGTAGTTTCACCACATAGGCTGAATCATGTTTACCAATCTATAGTATTAAGATTAATGATGTTGTTTTGTATATTGCAGGGGGTATTGAGGTAATCAATTTGAGTTTTGAATTGGTTATGAATGTTTATTGCAATTGTGTAATTAAACTAAATCTTTAATTTAGGTTTCTAATCATGTCATCCTTTTGTTTTTTATATTGTAGGGAGTATCTGAGATAAATAATTTGAATTTTGAATTAGTTATAAAGTTTTTTCTTTATTATTCATAATGATTCTTCTAATTTTATGAATTTATTAATCTAATTTTGTTTTATATAATATTGATTGTTCATGTAAGTAATTTGAGTTCTATATTGATTATGAATATTTATTGAATTGTGACGGTAACAAATGTCATGCCAACTAAAGATTAATGGGCCTTCAACGTTAGATGGATTATTGCAAGTTTAAGCTTTGAATATAAAACTCCTCATTTATTTTCTCCACGAACAAATCTAGGAAGCATGAAAATGGAGGAAAGATTTACGGAAAGAAAAGAAGACACTGATATGGCCACACTTCAAATTTTCTCCCTAAATATGGGTCATAATGGATAACGAGCATATTTGCTAAAATAATTAATGTTCTTCTTTTGTTAAAAAAAAAAAGTTCATAGTCTATAATAATAGATTAGAGTGTGTTAATATTATTTTATTGTTAGAAAAGAAGTTGTGTTTTCTACTAATGAATTTTAAATTATATAGTAGGTTTGATTTCCTTATGTTGGCAAGCACAAGCAAGTAATCAATTCTAATTATTCAAAATAATATATAATTTCAGTAAAATTTATATTTTACAATTTTTTTGGAAAAAAATTTAATTGTTTGAACTATTTTAAAGAGTTATAACTAATCATATCTATGCAAGATTTGTTATGTAATTTTTTTTCTTTCCAAAAATCTATTATGAATCTATTAATTATCTTTTTTTAGAAAAATATCTAATTTCAAATAAATATTTATTTATACAAAATCTTTGAAAATTCTAATTATTTGAAGTATGTTAAAGAGTTATAGCTAATCATATTTACACAAAATTTGTTATATATATTTTTTCAAAAAATTTAACATAAATCTATTACTTATATTTGTTCAAATAATATATCTCTGGGAAATCTGAATAAGGTGATGATATTAATGTATGAACAGGTAATTTATTGATTTTTTTAAAATTTTGATGATGAAAAAACTGTTTATGAAAAGCAGCAATCATACAAATACTTTTCTAAAATAATATTTATTTGGCAAAGTATAGAGTGAACAAGTTTCACGGTATAACTGATTAAGGAGTGTGACTTATATTACTAAAGAGTTTGACTTTTTACTATATATAAAGAATGTGACTTTTTATTATAAAGGGTATTACTCATAAAAGTAAAGGTGTGACCTATATTACAGCAGAGAGTATCGTAGTGATAACTGAAGGGTGTGACTTATATTACTAAAAAGTATGTCTATAAAAAAAAAATCAATTTCACGGTAAACAAGTTTCACAGCATAACAACTTTATTTATTTACATTTATGAATAAAGATCAATATATATTCTTTGTTCAAAATATATGTATGTATTTTGTATTATGTTTAAGCAAAATATGTTTGTTTAATTTATTTATTATTTCACTACCATTAATTAAGGTTCTGAAGTGCAACTTATTCATTATTTTATTCATAATCAATTTTTTGCTAAATATGGCATAACTCTAGAATGATTATAGGAAAATTCATTGTTTTACAATTTGATGTGTGAGAAGGTCGACGATCCTACTATATACGGTTACGATACTTTAAATAATTTATACGACCTCATACAAATTTAAATGCACATACATGGGGATATAAACATTTTCGTCCGTCATCTATACCATGTTTATTAAATGATTTATTCAGATTTGAATATTAAATTTTGTCTTGATCATGATGGAAAATTATGAAAGTATATAACAGATGAAGTTTATAAGTATTTGCAATTTTGTAACTTTTATATTCATTTATCTTAGAACAAAATGAGCGTGATTCGAGATACGAGAGAGAATAGCTTTTGTTGATATTGTTGTGGTTAGGTGGTGTAATGCGGTTTGCGATTTGAGTGGTCCTCTCTTGTGGTGATTATGGTTGGTCTACAAATGAGGCGAAATTATGTTGTCATGTGTCCGATGGTAAAAAAATTATTATAATTGATTATGTTAGAAAACTATTGAAATGATGTTGTCATATGTCCGATAGTAAAAGAAATTATTGTAATTGATTATGTTAGGAAACTATTGTAATTAATTGGCTTTAAAAAAAGAACAAAATGAACGTGTTAAAGCTCTTTTGTTTGCGTCAAATACTTTTTATTATTTCCTTTTTCTTTTAAATTTTAATTTAAATATAAATATAATATTAATAATAAAATAATGTTATAAGTGTACATTGCACATAAAAATAAAATAAAAATATAAATGGATCACACAGTATAAGTGTACATGTCATATATGATTTTAATTGAACTATATAAATATTTGATGCATTCAGTCAAAAATTGATAATATAATTTTTTTTATCAGCCCGCGTAATATGCGGGGATACATACTAGTACTATATATTGGTAAACCTATTTGAACATGTGAAAACCACGGTTCTTATGCAAAGTTTCAATGAGATTATTTCATTTTAAAATTGTGCATTCTCATTAAAAGTTATTTAAATTAAAATTTTAATTAATATATCTAATTAAATTTTATAAAGATATCATTATATTCATGCCACAAATATTGTTTTTAATCTTAATAATATATTGATTCAAAAAAATATATATATATATATACATATATTGATATAAATTATTTATTAAATGAACTTAAAAACCTAATTCCCCGTAACAGCCTAAACCGATTTTACCACCGCTAGCCATCGCTGAAATCCTAATTTTTCTATTTGCCGATTTATTAATTTTCAAAATATTTTTTTGTTTTAGATTTATTCAACGACGACGTACAAGTCGTGCGATATTAGCGATTTTAATTCCTTCAGCAGGTAAGTATTTAATTTTGTTGAGTTATGAATTCATTTGCAAAGAGTTTTTGTTATATTACACAAAATATGAGGTAAGTAATTTAAGTATTGCGAAATCATTATAATAAATATATGAAAACATTAATTTTTTTTTATAAGATCAAAATTATTTCAACCCCGCGTAATATGCGGGTATACGAACAAGTTATTAATATTAGGAAACTAATCTCCTTTCACATATATGTTACAAAAAAAAAATCATAAAATAACTTAAGTGTTGCTCGCTCATAAAAAATAACTACGATACAAAAATCTGATAATTTTGTAATATAATATTTAAAGAAATTAAAATACTTTTTATTAAATTTTTTTTTTCTTTTAAATTTTACGCCTATCTTTAAAGTTGATAATAAATATAATTTTGAAATGAAGGTATTGCAATGGAATGAAAATTTGTACATTTATGGTGGAGGAATGAGAATGATTACACTTTTAAAATCACCATTCAAAGTATAAGGGTACATGTCACTTGTACCGAAAAATATTGATTTTTAATTGAACCATATAAATATTTGATGCATTCAAACCGAAAAATTTTCGATACCGAAAAATAAAAAATTGATAATATAAATTTTTTATCGGACGACAACGGTATGAAATTTTTTCATAAAATTTTTGATTATGATATGCCACAGGTATGAGTATGATGGTCCCGATTAAAATTATATGTCAAGTGATATATAGGGGTGAGGAAACAATACTAATTTTTTGCTTTTAAGAAATGTGTGTTGTTTTGCTTATAATCGAACGATATGACATATAAATATAAAGAAGAATGAACACACAAGATTTTTATTAATTAAAACTTAACTGCGGAACTTATATTATTTCGGGACTTTTAAAATTGCTAAATGCATTCTCATTAAAACTTATTTAAATTAAAATTTTAATTTTAATATATCTAATTAAAATTTATAAAGATATATATTATATTCATGCCACAAATATTGTTTTTAATCTTGTGTTAATAATATATTGATATAACCTATATCAAATAAAATATATTTATATATACATATATTGATATAAATTATTTATTAAATGAACTCACGTAAGAAATTACCTAATTCCTAATATCGCCATTCACGACCTAGATGGAAATGAACAACCAGAAAGGTTAAACCGATTGGTTTTTTACCACCATGATCGATGCATTGAATAGCCCATGAGGATAAATCCTAATTTTTCTATGTTTTGTTTCTTAACCTTCGAGAAAAATAGGATTTATTAATTTTTAAAATATTTTTTTTGTTTTAGATTTATTTTCAACGTGTGCAAATACGCTTGCTTGATTTAATTCTTGGGAGGTTCATAAGTCTTGCAAGTGGAATTTGTTGAGTGATGGATAATAATTCCTTCAAGGACAAAAGATATTTAATTTTTTTGGTTATGAATTAATTAATGAGCTAGATAATCTTAAACACGGGAAATAATGACTATTAAGATGGATAGTGCAATATTAATTATTAGTGGGATTAATTAATATTTATGAATTATATTGTGGCTCAATAAATAAAGAAAGAAGGTCCAATCTTAATTCTTAAAGGCCCCCGATCAAAATAAAAAGTGATTAAAAAAAATAAATATTGTTGCTTATATTTTTCTATTTTTTTCGAAAATTATATTAGGGAGAAAATTTTCTTTGAATTTTGTTATGGAATGAAGATATCGAATACAATATTATCTCATTAAATTCAAGAAAAAACTTGGTTATACATAGTCAAAATTTTGAAAAATAACAAGAAAAATTTTCTTGATTTTCTTGAAAAGGTATTATGGAAGATATTTTGAAATACAAGAATATCTCATAAAAAGATCCAAATCTGGATTCTTGCATCACATATTAAAAACAAAAAATTCTCCATAAATAAATAGATTTTTGTGGAATATTTTAATTATAAAAGAAAATAGGAAATTCAAAAAAGAAAAGTCTTATAATTGAAATATCACTAAAATTTCGTTCTATAAATAGGGGATGATTAGTTCAAAAAAATAAGCAAATTAACTTAGTGCAACAAAGTTTTTTTTTCCTTTTTGTTAAAAAGGAAAATTGTCGAGCAAATAAGAATTCTGGTTTTATCGATAAAGACGAGGTTTTTGAAATGAAGAAAATTATTAAGGATTAATTCATGCTAGTAATAATTAATGAATTAAATTTGTATTTAAATATTGAATTTGAATCATAACAACAGTATGTAATGTAAAATGAAATTTTACATTTTAAATTTTTTTTATGGTGGTTTTTTAAATGAAATTTTTTTTTTATTTTTGTAAATAAATTCCTGAAAAAAGGAATTTGGTGAATAGTATCATTTCTATCTTGTATAGTTGATATTTCAAAGATTCTAAGGATAATTTTTTGTTTGCCTATGGACACTTTATTTAATTTGTTTAAATGTTCATGAAATGCCAAATTGAAAATCTCAACTTCAAAATTACTAAGTATGTTTAAATAATTAATTGACAATTTTAAATAATAGAATTGAATTAATTTTGACCTATGAATGAGAATTCTTTAAAATTAATTTTTTATGAATGAATTCACGGATGATTGTGGGTTATTACTAGAAAAAAATCAAAGAAATATAATCAGATTTAATCATGGTTATTACTTAGGTATAAAATCTATCATATAATTTTATATTTTTGAGCCAACATTAACTGGATATTAAGGGTTTTTTCGTTTGTTTGTAACCTTGAATGTGTTTAAATAATAAACGTGGCTTATTTAAATTTTTTTGAGATCATTTTGGTTCATATTTTTTTTGAGATTTTAAATTGTGATCGAATCTTTGATATAGCTTATCTATGCATATAGTTGTTTCATTACCTTTTAATCCACTGTTATTATACTAAAATCAATACAATATGTATGGAAACTATATTATTGAAAATTATAAATCGCACAAAATTTTTTGACACACAAAAAGAATGAGCCAATATTCAAAAAAAGGGATATATATTTTAAATAAGGGATTATGTCCTCAAAATAGAATGAACAAACTTGAGATTACGAGTCAGATTATGATCTAGAATGATGAATTTTGTAGAAATTTTTGAGCATAGCTAATTTGTTGCAAACATCATAGAAAATGATACTCAAGCTTTAGTGGTGCTCTTCATCGAGGGTAGGCAAGATAAAGAAGAGGATAAAGGCCATTTTCAATGAAATATAATGGCAATGGTAAGATGAGAATGCTTGTTGTGTCAAGGAAAAATCCAAAGGGAAGTGCTTTGCGGTGAGAGAGGACAATGGAGGTTTTTTAATTCTCAACAAGTTGTTGAAAAAATCTATTTTGGTTTAAGATTTCATTAAATTAAATCCAGGCGTTAACGAAATTTAAAGTAGAAGACATTGCAAATGTAAAAATTTTGCTACGGTAATAACGTCAAAATGCTATTTGGGAGAAACACATTTTTTGAAGATAAAGTTTTTTTGAGATTACGGTTTCTAAAATTTAACCGTTTTAAGAATGACATCAATTTTGAAATGATGAGTGTAGTTTAAGGGACATTGATGGAAAATCTCTATACAATTAATCAATAAATGTAAAAAAAAAAAAAAAAATTCTTTGATTAGGTATATAAATCCAAAGAGGACGGTTTTTTAACCGTTTTTAGGTGAATCATGTTTTGGAGGGTAATAGCGTCATTTGGTCCAAGGAATTTAAAAAGTGTTGAGATCGATTCACATAGATATTCAACCAAACAGGTTATAGTAATTTTATTAATTAGTTTAAATTATTTATATATCAATACAAAATATTTGAGTTTTTGAACTTTATAGTGGCAAAAGGATCAAGTGAGTTTTTCTTATATTTTTTTTAATTCTTCTATAATTATTCATTTAGGTTTCTTTCGATTGAATCCTTAAAATTAACTATTTTCTGGACATACTTTAATTTTAATTAAATTAGTTTAAAATATATATATATACAAAAATTTTTGATTTTTCAGTGGGAGGGTTCTCAATTCATTTAAAAGGAAGGTCAAAATTTATTTATTATATATCGTTTTTTTTCTATAATTAATTAATGGGGTCAAACCCATTAGATACAAAGTGGGTTATAAGAGGAAAAAAGGTCGGACGGGAAGGTTGAAACCTTTTAAAATTAATGGCGAAAGGTTAACTCGAGAAAGAAAAGTGGATTTTCTTTGGTCTAGCCATAAAAAATATTATATTTCAATGGAATTTTTTTTGAATTTTTTCGAGTTTTCATTCTGGCCAAGAACACCGGTTTGGTGTTCAAGAGGTCCATTTCGGATATAATTTGGAACCAAAGTTTTGATCATATTATTCTTATGGGTTTTTTCAAAACAGTTTAATATTTTGGCTGCATTGGTATTCTTCAATGTTCATCACATTGTGATCAAAATTAAGGCATGGTTTTCAAAAGGTTTGATAAAAATAGGGGAAAACGGAGACCATTCCGGGATAATCTCAAGAAAAGGATCGGGTTAAATAATGGTTTTACGATGAATGCTGGACTTGGAAAATCCAAGAAAATGTCCCTAAAGGCTAAAAGGAGATAGATTTATTTTTTCTCCAAACCTTATTATTTAATAAGTGAAATATATATTTTTAGGAAATAATTTCGGGGAATTGATATTTTTTCGAAAAAAAAAATTATTCTAGTACATAGACCCGGTTAGATTATTTACAATTTGCCATCAAAATGAGAAATCATCAACAATTCACGAAATGGGAAGAGTTCAAAGTGAAAAGCCCGATTTTTTTTTCTTAGTGGACTTGGAAATTTTTAAAAGAGAACCAAAGTCCACGAGTCAAACAAACACATTAAAGGAAAGACATCTTATTGAAAAATAGAATATATATTAAAATAATATTCGAGTAAAAAATAAAATTAAACAAGAATTTGGAAAAACCAAAATATAAGAGTTGACATTAGAAACAGAGATTTGTTTTTTCTACTGTATAATTGAAAAAGTATGCTTTTTTATATAGATATTTTACTTATTCTTTGAAATAAATTGATGCTTTAAAAGAATATATATTTAATTATATATAAAGAGTTAATTTTTAACACGAAGATTAAATTTATGATTTTCACTAGATGAAATGAACAACCATCGCGAAAGGTTGAGGTGTAATAGATTGGTTTTGTCTTGACCAAGAGACACATTACACTAGTGCATAAAATTTAAATGGAGAGGATAAATTCTTTAAAAGAACATAAAATAGAAATGAGAAAAGGATTGGGATAATCGATAAAACCGTGCTTTATCTTGGGCAATATTTTTGCTAAGATTTATATGTGAACAATTTGATATTTCATTTATGAAGTTTTTTTCAAAATTTGGAATTTGCACAATTTTTCCTCGATAAGGACAAAAAAATTTTCACTAGAAAATTTGGACATAATCTTTGAGCCATGAAAATGGTTAAGATGGGGTAGTGGGATTAAAATTTATTGTGCTCAATATTAGATATTCAAGATCCAATTAGATATCTTAATTCTCCTAAAGTAGCCCAACATATAGTCCAATAACGGAAAAATGATTAAAATAAAATAAATTACTTTATAATTATGGACGGGTTTTGAATTTTGTTATGGAATGAAGATTTGAACAATATTTCATTAAATTTCACATAGTGATTTTTCCTCGAAAATTTTAATCGGAAAAAAATGAAGGGTGGTAAATTTTAAAATCTTTTCTTGCATAAATTTTTTTTAAACATAAATATTGAGCAAAATTTTTAAGTGGGCAGAATATATAAATATTCAAGATTTCTTGGTGACCCCATTAAATAAAACGACTTTCTCCTATAAAAGGGGATTTTAGTTCAAGAAACAATTTGGAAAATAAGAAGCATGACGGACATGTTTTCTAATTTTTCCTTCCTTTTTCACCTTTCAATGAAAATTAATTTTTTAAAAAAAGTAAATATTGTTATTAAATTATTCAAAAAATATAGTGTTATTTTTGGTGCAGCTTATAAAATAAAAAAAACGCTGAAAAGAATATGAGGCTGATGACAAATAGTTCTAATCTTAACGGTCTTCCTTCCATTAGTTGCAGTTAATTTAATTTTAGATATACTAACTCTGCAGTTAATTTTTTTGTTCTAATTTATCTTGAGTCTTTTTTTTTATTTTTGAATTATTCAAATAAATATTTATACATGGATCCATATAAAAAAAAAAAAAAAATGAAAAATTGAAAATCAAAAAAAATATGTGACAATAAACTTGTAAAATCAAATTACAGAGACTTGCATAATATTTTGTAAATTTCAAAACTAAAATTTTCTTATTCATTTAAATTTTATCAAGCATTAAGGCTTTATTTGAGAATTTGGTGAATTGCATCAAAGATATTTTCAATGAATTTACAAATATTTAGATCTGAGTAGCTAGTTAAAAATTGAGGAATTTTAAATCCTTATGAAAATCTAGTCATTTGAAATTCCAAAAAATCTTTGTCTTCCTATCTCTCATCTTAACAATTTATGATTATAAATATATGTATTTTTATATGTATTATTTTTTAAATTCATTCATTTCAAATTATCCCTATTCAAATGAAGCCTAAAATAGATTCAAGAGTCTGTATATTTATCATGATTTTTTTTTACATAGAATGAACACCCAGAAAAAAAAAGAGATATATATCCTAAATATACTAATTAATGACGAATGGCATACATCATCATCATCATATAATTTGATGTAGGGAGAAGTCCCTCACAATGCAGATTCAAACCCGTGTGAGACAAAATTTTCATTAAAATATTATGGGATTTGTCATGAGAATTAAATCTTGTCGACTCTTTTTCACAAGTGTTTGCTATTTGAACACATTTTTTTATTTACAAAAATTGAGAGGCCCAACAACGGGTGGATGATACTGGCAAAAAAAAAAAAAAAAAAAAATCTGATTGAGGTATTACGGCTTTTAACCGTTTTTAGGTGCTGTGCTAGCGTCCTTTTTGGGTCCCTGTGATTGAAGGCATATAATAACAATAGTAATTTATTAATTAGTTTAAATATATATATATATATATACAAAATATTACTATGACTTTATAGTGGCAAAAGGAAGAGTGAGTTTATTCTTATATTTTGATCTTCTTCTATTATTATTCATTAGTAGGTTTCTTTGTACACAATTCCTTAAAATTAATGTAACTATTTTCTGGTCTCATCTTAATTAAATCCCAGCTTCGATCGGAATTCAATGGCTTTTCGATTTTCTCTCGATTCTGATCTTAACCAGGTCATATAATTTCTATTTATATCTTAGTTTACACTTTAATACTTCTTCTTCAATCTCAATACATTTTAATTTAGGTAAAATATATTATATATCATCGTTTTTTTTTTAATGTTTGACATGCTCCTGTAAATTTAATGTTTGTTATTGTTCATATTATTTGGAGTTCAGGTTATTTTGGAAGAAAAGCAGGTCAAAAAAATTGAACAGACCCTACAATTGAATGCTCTTACTCACGAAATGGTGAGACAAAAACAAAAGCCACTTATTTTGTCTCCAAAAGGGAAATAATAAGTGAAATAAATATTTCAATATAATTAATATTGGACGGGGAAGTAAAAAAATAAAATTCTAGTTCTAGAAATGTGGTTTTGCTAAGGAAACAGAGATTTGTTTTTCTACTGTAGATTTTGTAATTATATAGATATACACATTGATATTTTATTGAATATAATTATAATTATATATAAACCAATATTTACTTCTCTTTTCCCCCAACAATTTAAAACAAACATTCAAGAGTTCAAGAAAAGATAATACGTTTTAAAACTTTAAAAGAGATGGAAATTAGATTGGATAATAATTACTTTTTGTCTAAAATATGTCCGTCATATAAGGGGTAGTAATTTATGTTCTTCAGTTATCAATTGTGCACAATTATGCCTAATTTCACTAGAAAATTTAACATTTATGATGCACGTGAATGAATCACTTAAATTTAAATTCGTGGAGTTATAATACACGAAATGAGAAATTGGATTTACCAAATTAACGGGCTTGCAGATATATGTGAACAATTTGATATATCACTTATCCTCGAATTCATCGGAAAATGGTGAAGGGTGGTGAATTTTAAAATTTCTGGTAAAGTTGGACATATATTGAGCAAAATTGGTAAGTGGGAGGCATAAAATGCTACCCCATTAACATGACGACCAAGTTTTGCTACCCCTAACATGACGGACATGTTTTGCAATTTTTCCTATTTTTCACCTTTCAATGAAAAATTAATTTTTTTAAAAAAAAGTAAATATTGTTATTAATTTCTTTAAAAATATATAGTGTTGTTTTGTTGTGCAGCTTATACAAATAAAAAAGACGCTGGAAGAATATGAGGCTGATGACACTGTTAGAGTTCTAATCTTAACGGTACTCCTTCCATTAGTTGCAGTTAATTTAATTTTACGTATACTAACTTTTGATTTTTGTTTTTGAATTATTCAAATAAATATTTATACATGGTCCATATAAAAGAAAAAAAATGAAAAATTGGAAAGTATCACAAAAATATGTATGCAATACTTCCTAATCAGTCAATTATTTCCGAGACTTGCATCTATTTTGTGTTCTAATTTTCTTATTCATTTAAAACGTTACTGAGATGGTTTGCATCAGATATTTTGCAGTAATTAAATTTGTAAATAAAATATTAAGTGTGACATAAACTGTAAAATCAAATACAGGGAGAAGGCAAAGCATTCTGTGCTGGTGGTGATATTGCTAGATATTTTCAAGTCATGACCGAAGGTATACAATTTTCCATTTGCGTCCATTTCAAACAATGATCAAAATTTCGTATATATATATAGAAAATACAATTTTTAAATTTTATGAAAAATGGTGATAAAATCCTTGCATCTTAATAGAAGAAGTATTAAATTGAAAAATGTTAATGTAACAGGGCATTGGAGTTTGGGCGGCAAGATGTATAAGAAACAACTCTGGGATTGAACACAATTGTTGGAAACCATTGGTTGGTCTTCATTAATTTTATGATAGTATTTTCTTAATTTTATCTTAATTGTATAATTAATTATAGTAATTAATAATGTTAATTGCATGAAGGTTATGGTGATGGATGGTGTCGTTATGGGTGGAAGGGTATGAATTTAGAAAAATTATAAATTTTAATATATATTTCACTTTTAATTTCAAAATATTTTCTGATTTTTAGGATATATAATTCAAAATTATGTTACTATGTATACCAAATAATAAGTGATTGTAATTTGTTTGGGCATGACATGAGAAGGGCCAGAAGTGTTCTTAGGAAGTTTTGCTGATGTTGGTATTTCTATTTCCCTGTTATCTGGACATTTTAATTCTTTCTAGGATTTTCATTTCCAACTAAATAACTATTTTTAAATTGCAAGAAATTTGTACGAGAAAAAAAAAATGACAGTATTTGCTTAATGCAAGAATTAGTGGGATCGAAATGTTGGCATGTGGTCTTGCAACTCATTTTGTTTTGTCAAAGGTATGCATTAGAAATTTATAAATTTAATTAAATCTCGTGAGCTCAAATATTTTCTGATTTAGATTATTAATAATTTTTAATATTTGTATCATGAACATGTATAAAGTTTTAGATTCACCTGTCTTTTATTTCAGGATCTTAAATCTTTAGAAAATGAGTTGAGCAAGACAGTTTGTATGAATGGATCAACAATGTACATTTCTCAACTTTTTTAAGTTATATCTCTATTCAAATTCAGTTAAAAATACAAGATAAAGTTACTTTAATTTTGCTACATAACTTTCTCATTTATGAAAAGAAAAACTTAAAATTGTATGTGAAACAGATTGAATATTATCAATAAATGCTTCTCAAAGAAGACCGTTGAAGACATACTATCGTCCCTTGTAAGTTCTATATATTATTGTATGCATGTAAAAATTGACTTCAATTTTCCTATGAGATTTTATTTTATCATCAAATGTATTTTATACATTGTGTGTTTTATTTCATTAATGTAGTTCGTATGTGCATTTAAAAAAAACGTGATATTATTGTTTGCATGTGGTGTATTTTTTTTAATGTAGTTATTTTTAATTTCTATTTATTTTCCAAAAAGGAAACTGAAGTTGAGAACTATGGAGACGAGTGGATGACCAACGCTATCTTTTCCATAAAATCAGCGTCTCCAACGAGTCTTAAGATCACCCTAAAAAACGTAATACTATCATCATTAATAATTATATTACAATTATTCTCAATTTCTGATAAAAAAAAAAGAAGGTAAATTAAGGTTAATTTCATTGATAAGTTGATACATTAGATTAGAGAAGGACGATATGCAATGCGGGAAGAGTGTTTAAGGAGGGATTATACTATTTTTCGTCACATTGCACGAAGAAAATTGAGCAGAGATATTAATGAGGTATGTTATTAATTTGTATAATTAATTAAGCATCAATTATTTCACATTAAAATCTGTTTGCTTATGTTGCATGTTGAATTGCAGGGTGTAAGATCGATAATCGTTGACAAAGATAAGAGACCAAAGGTATTGAATAAAATGTTTAAATTAAAGGGTACAACTTTTTTAAAAATAAGTGTTGTGCAAAAGTTGATAAAATTGAAGCCTATGTGGTAAAAACAAGAAACATTAAAGTGCAAGCAGCAATAAAATCGGAAATAAGGTGTGAGATTACATGCACAAGTTTTTTTTTAAGTTTTTCTCTACAAAATTTTTAAAATAAAAACCGCATGATAGAAATGCAGAGGATTCAGATTTTCACGTAAAGGGGCTAGAAGATATGGAGGTATAAACCTAAATGTTTGCATAATTAATGCACATATATAACAAGTTCTTATTATTGCAGTGGAACCCTGTGAAGTTGGAAGAAGTCAGTGAGGAACTTGTGGACCAATTTTTCCAAGATATCGATGACGATGAAGATTGGGATTGCTTGGAATTTGGAAATGATAGAAAACCCACAAAACCAAAAATTTCTAAACTATGATAACTAATAGTAGTATACTAAATATTACTGATAATACAGTGTAATAATGCATATGTGTGTGGAGGTCGACCACAATAAATGCTTTTACTTGTTATCGAGTATCTAAAATAAGTAATGTAGCAAATAAAGGGTTTACATTTGCATACGCAACTATTTCTATAAATTTTATAAATTTAAGATTCTTGTGGATTTCTAATGAAAAATGTAATGGTTAGAGTTACTTATGATCATCGATGGATTCAAATCATTTTAGCATCAGTCCTTAGACGACAAGTAAGAGTGTGTTTGCAGACACCAAATTAGTCATTTAGACCGCATTACATACTATAATATATAATATGCATCCCTCTAAGAGTCCCCAAAGAAAAGCATTCAATACAAGAAAAAGTTATTCAGCTTCAAGAGCAGCAATCTCGTACCTGACTTCTTCCATGTACTCATTGATTGCAATGACTGCATCCTGCACGCCTTTAATGGCTTCCTTGAGAGCATTATCATATTCTGAATCAGCTTCAGCCTCTTCTGTACCAGAAGCTTCTGTTATTTGCTGGATATGTACGCATTCATGCCCTGTTGACTGCTTAAATCCGCAATGCTCATGGCTTACCAAACGTTCTGAGGGACGACCGGCCTTCTTCAGCACTTGAATTGAAACCGTCTAACAGAAAATGCAACACCAAAGGTTTTATAACAGAACGAGAAACAGAAATCAATGAGATTAAATTATGATCACATTTAAATATGCATACTTGGAATATGGAAAAAATCACTATGCTTTTCATGGCAGATGATTTACATCTTATAATTTGTAATATCCTTCTACATGTGTGCAGCATGTTTCTATCTCAACCACCAGTAAACTATTAATACTTGAAGAAGAAAGTTTTGATTTTTAAGGCATCTTTGAGCAAATACACAATCTGTAGTATGTTAGTGTGTCTCTTGCAGCGAAAAAAAGCATGTCATGCATTACTTGCTAGGCCATCATCATACCTTTCAGAATCAGCCTTATTTTGTAGGTGGGTCAACTCTTAATAAGACCATGGTTTGCATACAAACTATGTGTATGGAGGAAATATGTTTAAATTCTTCAAAGTCTTTTGCTAATTAGTAATTTATATCTGATTAACTAGTCGAAACCGGCCCCAAATCATTTATCATAAAAAGGCATAGGGATATTAGAAAGTAGCAACTCATATTTATAACTCAAATAACCAATTCTAATACAGCTTGCTTGATCATTTTTACAAGGAAAGAATAAAGAAAACACATGCAAAGAGGTTCTTCCAAAGGCTGAAGATGACAGGGAATAACTTGGCTCCGAAAGGTTGCATTGATCAAAAGAGCTTGTTACGGTATAATACAATAACTGTTTAGCAAAAGTGACTTTAGCCCGAAAAATCCAAACTTCAGTATATATGTGACAAAAACATTCTTTGTTACCACTTAACATTGGCAAAAAGTTATAAGCTGGGCCAAAAGTTATTAGCTGAACAGTGAACTATAAATAGAAGAATAGAAGCCTTTAGAGACACACCCTCCAGTGAATTAATAGAAAACTTCACCCATACATAGTAGAATGAAACAGTTAAAAAAAAAAGGATTCAAAAAAATAACTTTCTACCACTTTTAGCAGTAGCAAGAATCTGAGTGAACCATAGTAAAGAAAGAACAAGAAATAGCCTTTGCTAACATCTGCAAGCAATCATCACTCATGACCCAAAACAAATAGGTACGGACGTGAACTGAATTCAAATGTTGCCACCACCAAATAAGCATCAGAGATTACAACTTGAAGACCTTTCTTTTAGCTATAGGTAATGACTGTTACCTCTCCCATGCAAGTATAGCTATAAATCAACTATAAGCCAGACAGAGAAGCATGTATGTGCATGCATATTTTCACTATTATAGTGCACAAAATACTTGCATCCAATTAAAAAGATGAAGAAGATAGAGTTTGGATCAAGACCTTGACATCTCGCGTATTATGTGGCCCCAAAATAAAAGAAAAAGAGCCAGACACGAGGGATGAACATGTGCAACAAAATGGAATGAGCTCAATCGAATTACAAGCATAATTAGCATAACCGGGAGGTGTTCAAAAAGTAAATGCCAGATTTAAAATGACAAATATTCAAAGAAAGCAACACAAAATACTAAAAGCCAGTTGCAATTAGAACGACATACTAAATGCAATTTCTCCTTCTCTTGTACTTGAACTGATCGGAGCAAACCAGCTAGATCCTCTCTGCAGCAATCAGGACTTACAAATAGAGATTCCATTTCAAGCACCTACATCAGTGAAGCCATTTTACATGTGTGCGAATAGCAGGCCAATTAAGAAACTCAAAGAACAAATGCAAAGCTCCACAAATATGGCGCATTCATAAATTCATTAAAATAATTAATAGATAATAAACAACGTTAGGGCCATCATGATCATCATTCTAGTTGTCTTGTTCAGTGTTGTTTAAACTGACCTGCTTTGAACAATCATTAAATTCAACAGTTATCTCACTGCAACGCTGCTGGTAAGCTAATTCACCTCCTGAAACAGTATAATCTTCGAACCCCCTGCCAACAGAAGAAAGGAAACCTGAGGACAAAATTGAAACATATATACAGTACTCCTTATTATAAGAAGGAATTTCTTCATGTGTTAATCTAGAAAAAAATCGCACAAAAGGAAAACACACTATTACTAGAAGAACAAAGTAGAATAGTTCCAGAGCAAAAGTTGATTGATTCAGAGCTACACTAGTGATCCGGGAAAGTCGGAATCTATACAATCTAGAAAATTCGAACCTCTTATTGTCTAGAAATTGAAAAATAAAACGTATTACTAGTTTCACACAGTAAGTTTACCGTTTTAGGCGGGCATAAGCGAGGGCTCGGCGCTGCTGAACAGCGAGGAATCTACGGAGCAACCCTACAATTGATGTGGAGGTGCTGTTACGTTTTGAGCCATTTTCATCTTCTTCCACTTGAATCTTCTCGGTATTAGTATTGGTATCTGGTTCTGATATGGTCTGAAAATCCTCCATTCTTTTTCTCAATCCCAAATTCAGAGCTCAAAACTGAAAACTGTACGAGAGCTTCCTTTTTTTCCTTTTGTTTTCCACTAATTGTTTATTATTATTATAATTAAGTGATTTTTTAAGCGTATTATATTATAATATAATTATTAACTACTACTGTCTTCGTCTCAATTCTTTGTTCACAAATATTATTTTATTGTGTTTTAGTAAGCGAGCTTTTTATTAGCATTTGAAATGATAAAGTAATTTTTAAGTAGATATATAATAGAAGAGAGATAGATCTATCACACCCCTTTTTAAAAATTATTATTTTTATTTTAAATACTAATAAGTAACTCGCTCGCTAAAATCCTAAAATACGAGAAAAATATGGTGTGAAAAAAGAGTTGAAACGGAAAGAGTGCTATTATTTTTAAAAATTTGGATAGCTCTTGAATGTATCATGTGCATTAGTATATTTTTAAAATATATAATTTATTTACATTGAAAATCTAAAATGTGTCATCAGTGTTCATAAAATACACATTTAATATAAATAAATTATATGTTTAAAAAATGGAAGTTGCGAGAACCACTCAATTAATTATTATGTTGGAGAAATGGAAACGTTTTCTTTAATATAAACAAATATATATATATATATATATATATATATATATATATATATCATGACCAATTTTCTTCCTCGCTCCATATTTGGTTGAAAAAAAATTAAACTTTTGAAATTGTTAGTTTTAAAACCTTAAATTTTTATTCCTCACACCGTTTGCATGTTTTATTTTGACTACAGGAAATATGCTAGTAACTTTTCCCCTTCTTTTGATTTTAATTTCTTAAATATTATAGAGAATTCTCGGTATGAGAATCAAAGAATACATGACTCATAAAATTCCATATTCCAATAACCGTGCAAAGAATACTCCTTCGTCTCAAATATATGTACGAAGATAGACTTGATTTTCATTTTATTTACTAACAAATTTATTCTTCATTAAATACTTTGCATTTAATATTATATTAAACTCAAAACTCATTAAGTAAAAATATAAGTACAATTCCTCGAACTAAATAAAAAGGGTAAAGATAGCATAAAGAAATTCGGGAACGGAAGAATATGAATGCAGCATCTTCTCTCTTACAAGTTACAGGCTTACCTTTCTTTTCTTTTTCTTATTATTATTATTATTTTTTTAACAGACAGGCTTATCTTTCATTTAGTTTCACAATAATATGTATGTGCCTTCAAGTGCAAAATAAATAGAGAAAACGTGTGTAATTAGTTAATAATATGGGGTTGTGAGTTGTGACAATACTGTTGTAGTGAACACAGACTGTTCATCGTTCAACACCAGCACCTCACCTTCAACGTTGATGTGCCTATCTGCGTTTTCGTCTTCATTTCCCTCTTCAAGGATAGCCAAACGGCCACCTCCAAAACTCCAACGATTCGTTGATTTCTCACACGAGGACTACCTTACCTGCAATCAAGTTCAGATAACACGGAATCATCAGATACTAATACTATACACTATCGCTTTCAATTCCAGCAGTATTTTTATTGCGTTGGTTTACTAGTAATTATGTTGACAACTATATTGGAGTTGGAGGGACGAAGTTTCACCTGGATAAGATGGCCTTACTCCAGGTGCTATATCTGCTGTGATCTTTCACCCTACACCCAAAGAAGTAAAACATAATGACAATCCGTTTAGACCTAGATACCAACTGGAATGTATGAAAAGAGGAGTTTGGGACAAGGGTTGCTTGTAGTCAGACAAACCAACCCAATATGATGCATAGCAAAATAGTGGACTTCAGATTTTCGACTTACAGGTATATATCTTGTGGGTTAAGTTCAAGAAACAAATTGATGTAGAAACGGAAGCCATCAGGACTGACATCTCTACAAAGCAAGCCTGCAAATGAAAACCTATTAGAAAGTCATCAAATTACTACTTGAGCATCTCGATAAGATAGTCAATATCATCATGCCTTTTCCTTCAGCAGCAAGAAGATATTCCTTAGCCATAGCTGGAGCAACCCCCAGAGTCATTGCAGCATCACTGGCACTAATGCCATTTCGTAACACCTCAGGCTTCATTATCAAAGAGCTAATCCTACTAAATACCTAAACAAGGAATATAGGTCAGATAGCAATGGCTCAATAAAGAACAATATAGTCATATTTACACTTGTATTGGAGACGGATTCATTTAAAACTAAGCTTCTCCAGATACTCACGTTAAACTAATAAGATAAGTAGAAACAAACTTCGAGTATGCGCAAGCTGTCTTCTGTTACTTCTTCATGGTTCATGTTCATTACCATATTTAGTACATTTGTTGACTATAGCTATTATACCTAATAATCCTATTTCAATTTCTATTCCTTTTCTCTATTTATTTATTTATTTATTTGGGAGAAGAGGGAATGGGGATCAAACCTCATACCTAACCCATAATTTTTTCAAGTAACTTCTGAGTATATTGTCATCAATAAATAGCTTATGGTAGACTGAAAATGATGTTTTTCAAGCATTTTTAAAATGTTCTATACATTCAAACCGGCAAAAGCATCTACATATTGTCAAAAGGAGATGACAAAATAAAAGGAGAATATGTAGAACCAGTTCATGAAACTCACCTCGTCATCACTGTGAGTTTTACTCTGGATTACCATGACGCCACTGTCAAATTTCCGAAGCATAATTGGGCTGTTCAGACAAAAGAGAATGGAATTACTAGTTATTAGATACGAACACAGCACCAGATGTCTAGAATACATCTTTCAAGTTATTTTAGCCATCACAAAAGTAGAAGATTAAGCTCAATACCAACAGGTACATACACATCAAGCTTTTCCAAGAGAGAACATGCTTGCAGTAAATCGTCAGGTGAGATCAATTCTGTGAAAAACAATGTAACTCTATTATATTTCAACAAGCAACATGCATAATATCTAGTACGTTTACAGTATGCTTCAAAAATAAAAGAATATTCGTGATGTTAATTATTCTTGCTGTAACTGTATCATTCTTTGGCACTTTGTACTGTGATGATTATAATATATACCTTTTCGGACCAAAAAAAAAATCGTGAAGAGAGGATACAGAAAATTAAAGTAACCTGTCCCTCTGGCTCGATTGAAGAGGCAGTAGATATCTATTAAATTCATCATTCCTCCAGCTCTCTCTAAGGGAATCTTCACGAAATCTGCCAACTAACACCCAAAATATCATTTGTCACTGTTAGCCACATCAAGGAAAAATCTCTAAATCTGAACAACACAAGCTTGAAAATAACATGAAGCGAACTCAAATATAACATGATATGAATTACACTCACTCGAAAGATTTTCCAATACTACTCTTTATTTACTTACTCGGCCAAAAAAATAATGCAACTGATAAGATATCATGTTGGTGAGAATTAAGCTTGAATCTATGCATTACGCGTTTGAATGTTAGGCTTGTATTTTTCCATTCTAAATTTAAAGAAATAGGAAACCCAAAATGCCTCATAATTTTTTAGAAATGTTATGCAGACTGGGATGCACATGTTCAATAACATGAAGCGAACTCAAATATAACATGATATGAATTACACTCACTCGAAAGATTTTCCAATACTAATCTTATTTACTTACTCGGCCAAAAAAATAATGCAACTGATAAGATATCATGTTGGTGAGAATTAAGCTTGAATCTATGCATTACGCGTTTGAATGTTAGGCTTGTATTTTTCCATTCTAAATTAAAAGAAATAGGAAACCCAAAATGCCTCATAATTTTTTAGAAATGTTATGCAGACTGGGATGCACATGTTCAATAACACTGGCCCAAAAATATTTAAATGACATAACATGATGTGAATTCATAGAGAAAATTCGCGTGGAGATACAATGACAAACAGTAGTGATGTATATGTTTGATAAAACGTTGACAGTTATCGATTAGTGAGCAATAGGTTTCGTGTGCCTCAATTTAGAAGCATATTTTTTTAATATGTAACTCGAGAAAGAGCTATTTCATTAGATTTTTTTCCCGGGCATGTTGAAAAGGTTTAGGAGCGAGTGCAACCAGTTAAGTGATGATAGATTGACGAACTCAAAAAACAAAGCAAGGGACATTGGAGGGAAGGGTTTCATATTCATCTGATGACGATAGACCTAGGTTTCAAGTAATTGTGCTAAAATGTTAAAAGATAAAAGAAACTCTGTGTGAGATACAGACAGAGGAAAATATAGACATGAGATTCATATTGCCTATAAATTCATATTTTACTATGACCAACTAGTCGACTTGGTATTAGTTACCTATCAGTGGAGGTGTTAGCTATCTATCTATCAAACTATATATATACACACACACATGGATCAAAGTGGAAAAAGTTAGGTTGTGAAGCATATTCAGATGATCACAGATTTATTAAGAACAGAAAAGAATTCTCGAAGAATTTCTGAGAAGTAACTTGATAGAACATAAATCAACATGCAAATAAAAATTTAAGTTCCCACTTTAAGAAGGTGAACACGGAATAACCAAAAAAACAGATAATAAAAAATACCTGGCGAGATAGTTGTTGATGATACAGAGCACCAGCAGATTCCTTCGTAACAGGAGATACAATACCAATACTCAACAGCCAATCTTGCATCTCTTCCTTAGTACCCATCTCATCATCATTGGTCCCACTTGTCTGATTATTTGACCCTGAGAGAAGCTTTAATCTCATCTTCTCCGCTAGCATCACCATCTCCTTTGCCTTACTCTACTTTTCAAAATGAGAGACACAGAAGATTCGTTAGGGAAGAGAAAAGAATCATCTTCTATAAGAAGAAAAAAAAAGTTTCAAATGTCAAACCACTATCTTTCAGTTTCACAACCTCGAATAGTACTACAGATGCTGATACATTGATGATTCTTATTTTCAGTTGCGAAAAGTATTCATTTGGATTAATTCAATTAGTCTGCTTGAAATTGACACCTTGGGACTAAGCATTTGAAACAGCTTCCACAAGTAGACTATCTTGAAACAATATATGTTAAACAAGCTTGCAAGCATGAGCTGCTAAGACTATATGGTTGTGCTATTCATCATCCACAATACGTTTTATGAGAGCTACTCTGTAGGACATAAAAATTATTTCACTAATCTCCCAATACCTGAATGGTACTCTGAACCTGTCTCAGTTTTCATAAAACATGCAACCAGAACCTGCCACTCATGCAAGGAAAAAGGAGCTTAGGAAGACATATTCATTCCAACCAAATTGGTATTTACAAAGGATCATCTACTCCCTAACATCATCATCAATCACTCAATCTTTGAATCATGATAAATGTGTAATATGTAGCAAGTAGTAAACTGTAAACTACATCAACATGTTCGACTTATGAGCTATACAGTTAATTTCAAACAATGAAACCCATATAAGCATAAATTCCCAGAACAACTTACAGACCATCAAAGCATTCAAATCCTGAAAAGCATCCTGCAAGCTCTTGTCAGTGCTCTCCCACATCTCCTGCTCCTTCCTCAATATCCCTGCCACCCCGACCACCGGCATTCTCAACGCCAACGAGCCCGAAGCTGACCCCTCGCTTTCCCCCAAATTTGAGCCCGAGCCACTAGCCTCCCATGCCTTTCCTCTCCAAGCATCCCAAAATTTCCCCAAAAACGAATCAGGATCAGTTTTCCCTCTCACTACCAAAACGATCATCAAATATCTTGGACCCCCGTTTTCCGCGATAGCCCCCTCGGAAGTAGCGGACACCTGGAATCGAATCCTAGGGCTATGGAACATGGATTTGATCGATTTCTTAGCGGATAAAATTTGTTGAACAGAAGAAAGAGGAATGAAACAGGAAGTCTTCGTATAGGCGGTAGTGTCGGCGGGAAGCCAGATTAGGCGGAGTGTAGTGAGGATGAGCACGCCGGATTTGAGGTGGGGAAAGGTGGGAACGTCTTCGGATGAGAGGTCAACGGCCGAGAGAGTGGAGCACTCCACTTCGCCAGGTCTTAATACTGGGCGGCCGCTGGCGGTGATCTCCGCCGCCGGGAGGAAGGCTCCAGCCATGGTAATTGAAAGAAGCGCAAAAAGACTTCCTGAAGATGGAAAAAATCTCCGGTCAAAAAAATAAGAAGGAAAAAATTAGCCTAGTTTTTCTGTTCATGCCACTTTTTACCTGTGTTTTAAAAAGCGGTTCGGACCGGTCCGACCGCTACTCGGACAGCCCAGCGTACCGTTTGTACATGTTCGACCGGCCACCGTACGAAGCACCAAGAAACCGGTCAAAATCGGGAAAAATGGATCGAACCGGCCGCCGGCTGAACCGGGTATTGAAAAAAATGTTCACTTCTTCGAGTTCTTGTCTAATTCCTGTAGACCTTACGACGTCCTCCTCCCTGACGGCAGCGTTCCAGCGCGACGGTGTAGTCTTCTGGCATTCTTGAATATTGTTAGAGATGAGAGAGAAATGGTCTGTATTGTTCTCTGTTAGGAGACAAGGAGGGATTCAAGGAGATAAAACTCAGAAAAAACTAAAAAGGGTTGGAAAAAATCAAAAAGAAGAAAGGGTGGGACCCGCGTGCTATGTGGCTAGGAGGATGTGAAACTTGGATATACGTGTGGGAATTGGAAAGTGTGAATAATAAGTGTTTAATTTTAAAGAAACAATAAGTTTGTGCAATTAGAATGATTCGATTAAATATTAATAAATTCCTGTATTATCTAATTGTGTATTATTATTTCATTATTATATATTATATAATTATGACATCATACTGACTCAATCGCTTTAAAATCGATCGGACCGATTCGACCAAAAACGCTAAGGTTATCCGGTCCGATCTCCGCTTCCGCTTTTAAAACATAGTTTTTTACAAGTTCAATGCCTATATATCTCCATATATCGGTATGTGTATAAATAAAATCTCTGTCAAAAATAAAAATAAGTTTTCCTCATCATAAATTATTGCTAAATTTATCAGGATATTATAAGAGTTTACACATTAATTTGTGACACAAATGTCAATCATATTAATATATATATATAGAAAAATAAATATGAAACTTTTAGGAGGCATTCATTGGAAGATTTAAGGCTTTAAATCTTCCTTGTGTATAAAATATAAGCACACTCATATATTTCAACATATCAGAAAACTAAATCACTAAATTATGCTCGTAGCTAAAACAAAAAGATATGATATATTCGATTTAAAACTAAAAAATAAATTCAAGTATAATCTTTCATCTCTTTAAGTTCTAAACCTTGCAAGAGTTCCAATCACAACAAGTGCAAATCTACAAGTTAAATAGGCCAATTCTAACATTGTAAATGAGAGCCTAGTTTGAGTGGTAGATGACAATTAAATATTGCAGTAGACAGACAACAGCAACAAAAGCAGCAGTCATAGTAAATCTAAATCAAGGCTACTAAATGATCAGTTAAATGAGTTTCATAGATATAACTTTTAATTGTGTTTAGCAGAAGAACATGGTATTGCATATAAATCTGGAAGTTTTGGCGTTGGAAGCACGGTCGGAGCTCCCTTCTTCAAACTTGATGAAAATGGCAAGATGTGTAACATATGGGAGCAACTGCACTTCCACAAGATTAACAAGAAAGTTGGAGAGGATTGTCAATATAGAATCCTGGGTGAAGTTCAGATGAAGTTGAAGAATAAAGAGCAAATTAAGATATGAAATAGTAATTGATCTGGTGTTGCATTCTTACACATAAGACAGTGAGTGCACAAATTCTTGGAGATCGTCAGGAGTGAAGCCGATCTCATCATGCAGAACATGGTAGTGCGTTGGACGAGTAGTTCCCTGTACAAAAATGCAATTTGTATCGTTTGTTAGCAGATTCACTACTTGTGGAAATTTCAAGTATTCAATCTTCCAAAAGAAACACATGTCTTAAATAACTCACAATCATGTCCGCATGCGAACACATGTAGAAGTCAAGGGTTCTTGGATGGCAAACTCCGTTGTCAATCACAGTTCGTAATGAATACTCCCTCCGTCCCAAAGAAACGTGCACATTTACTGTTTTCACGTGTTTTTGCGAGCGAGTTTTTTATTAGTATTTGAAATGATAAAATAATATTTAAAGATGCATGCAATAGATGAGAGATAGATCTATAATACTCCTCTTTAAAAATCATTTTATCATTTGAAATACTAATAAACAATTCACTCACAAAAACTCGATAATAAAGTAGGTGTGCACGCTTTTATGGAGACGGAGGTATTATTATGCAAGAATTATAAAATGTATTTATCACATTTATCTGGAGCGTTTGATTGGAAAACTTTGGTGTGGTGATTCTTCTGCGCCACCAATAACGTAAACTTTGGACACCACTGTTCATCCTTGAACTTGCATGCCTAAATAACAGTAAACAGAATAATTGGATTATAGAAAGCCAAGAGAACACTCAGAATGTTTCAAAGGTGAAAAAAGATCGACCTGGATAATTTGGTCCAACTCGATGTTCAACACTTGAACGAATTGGGACTCGCTCACCCCATCCCTGATGCACTATAAGACACTCCCTGCACCAGAAATGAAGCATAAGTTAAACATAAATCGAGCACCCTCACAGCTTCTCGAATTTGCTCCTGGCCCCTCAGAGCATTGCCTATGGCCTGCATTGGGATTTTTGCAGCATAGCTGATAGCCACTTTGTAAGTTTTCGTACGAGGTTGTCTTCGTGATCTTTTCCTATCACTTCCCTCTGGTGTTCCATCATCTCCACGACGGCTCCTGTACAAATACTAGATTACATACGGTCTAGAAACTGGGACAACATTAACCAACACATTTAATGATATATAATACATATTTGATGAGCAATCATCCATAACCACAGTAGACTCGAGCCTGTTACGAGGCAAGGGACCGACGGTGAACAAAGCCATTTCACCATCATAAGCAAACATCTTTGAATTAAGCTCACTGCCATAGATTTCCTGCACTTTACCAAGTATCTGTCCTCCAATGCCTTTAGCATCAATAGGGGTATCATCTTCATGTTTGATAGAAACCAACAAACAATAAGCAGCTAATCCAGGCCTAGCCATGGGAAAACGATTAACAGATTTCCGTTGCACGAAATTTGGTGGTATCACTGGGGGAGGTGAGGGTAGGATTTCCGATTTGCCATCTCTCTTTGAGTGATCCATTTCTAGCAAAGAATCAATTCAAACCATGAGACATACATAACAGAAATTCAGCATCTCTAACCAATTTTCGTAAAACAAAATAAAAGATATTCCAAATCTTAGTTCAACACTTGTTTGAAAACCAGTTAAATGTTGATCAAATATGTGTTCCTTTCAATTACAATAAAGATAAACATAAACATTCAGTCCAATTTCCTAAAATAATGAAAATACATCGGCGTGAAAAAGAACCACAAATCGGGAAAAACCGCAATGATGTTACCCATGTTTAATGAAAGGCCACCCTGTTTTGTCCTGAAACTTGAATGAAAACCACAGCAACATACCACCCCACCGCCTATACCCCACCTGCACCATAGGACACCCCTGCTGCCCTGCACCCGAAAAGGAAGCATTGGGTAAACTTCAATCACCTAATTAAAAAACGCACCCACATACACACACCCAGAAATTCGATCAATATCTCTATATACCATACCGCATTTGAAAAACAAGCAATATAAGAAAATATATACTAAAACACTTGTCCGGTCAATTATTATTTAAAGGCAACATAATCCGTTCAGTCAAATTATCTAAACGAATGAAAAGACTTGTACGTAAAAAAAAGCTCTAATAACGGAAGCAAGAAAAAGAAAATCGATATGTTACAGAGACCGATTTTACAAAGACAAAAATACGATCTCAAATCTCTTGATTCTTGAAGACGAACAAGAATGTACCAAGAAAAAAGTTATCAGGGTTCAAGAAAACGTACTCAGACATTCTTTTTTCATGTTTTCTGCAGAAACCAAAGCAAGATACAACTGGCGAAGAACAGAGAACAGAAAAGGGAACTATAAAACCCTCCAAGAAATCGCGATTCTGCAGCAAACAAGAAGGTTACAACAGGGTAAAACACAAAAACAAGGTTAAAGCAAAACAAGAACATAAATATGTAAAAAAAGTCGAGAAAAGGGAGAGAAACCGGCCTCAGTTGAAGCATACAAGCGTCGATAATGGAGGCAAACAAAACTGTTTGAGTGCGTGTTTTCGTTTCAACTGTGCGTTATATATAAGTAGTCATTTACAGCTCACGCCTTCTGTCCTGCTTGTTTTAAAAGCAAACTATTAGGGCACAACTGTCATTTCCTCATTTTATTTTATTACTCTTCACTCTACTCTTAAATCTTTTAATCAATACCTACAACCTAATTTTGAGAAAATAACTGGTAATCGGGATATTATTTTTAAAAAAAAAATTAAGAATATTTCTATTCAGATATATTTTTAATATTCTTGAAAAAAATTAAAGAATTGGCTAGTGACAATGTTGGCAAAGTATAGTGTGAACAAGTTTTACGGTGAAACTGGTTAAGGAGTGTGACTTATATTACTAAAGTGTGTGACTTTTTACTGTAAAGTGTGTGACTTTTTACTATAAAGTGTATTACTCATAAAAGTGAGGGTGTGACTTATATTATAGCAAAGAGTGTCGTAGTGATAACTGAAGTGTGTGACTTATATTACTAAAGTGTGTGACTTATATTACTAAAGTGTATGTCTGTAAAAAAAAATCAGTTTTACGGTGAACAAGTTTCACAGCATACTAACTAAACAATGTTTTATTTTAAAGACTTAAAATAGTTTGGTGCATGTATAAAATTACTTTTAAAAGAATATATTATATTTACTATGATACAGTATAAATTTTTTAATTTTTAATTTAATTATTTTTATATATAACTTCCAATCAAACAATTTAATTGTATATGATTTAATAGGGCAAAAATTTTAATATATGTAAAATTTAATACTCCTTTAATTTGAAAATCGTTTGAAGATTTATAAAAAGGTCAATCCCTAATTTAATTGAATATTTATAAAAATAAAAATAAAATAATTATAATATAAATTTCATTGTCAATATATTTAAATATTATCGTCATTATTTTTCTCACATTAAGTCAATTTTATTCTCTTTTATTTATACTACAGAAATTTGAATATATTTTTAACATTATATAAAAAATATATTTCAAATTTTTTAATTCGATTATATCAAGCCTAGTATAATCCATTCACACGATTCAGTTTTTCTTTTTTGGGAGAAAAATTGGCTTTTTAATTTTTTATATTTCAAATTCAGTTGGATAATCGAATTATCCAAGGGATCTAAGCGAAAGATGACAGCTAATACTGGGGCTAAGTCGGAATTATATAAACTACAGGGGCCGCCGACAAATGTAAACCGGAAACATAAAAACTCGAAAAATCTCTAAAACCCTACACACACAATCTGCAGACAACCATGCGTCCTCACTTCAATTCTCATCTCTGTAACCCTAATAATCAACTTCAATTGAATGGCGCCAATTCTCCAGCACCGCAGCAACAGGTCTCTCTCTCTTTGCCTCTATCCGTGCTTGCTGTGTGTGTTGTTTGTATCTCGCAAGTTTTTCCTTTCGCTAATTTTGTTGTATGATTTTAATTTCCTTTTTGTGGGTATTTATGCACCAGGTTATGGCGAACCAGGGTAATTTAGGGCAAATTTGGCCTCAATTTCCATTGGGGATGCTTAACAATCCGCAGCTGGCGATGCCGCCCTTTACTAATCCAAATGCATTTTTTCCTCCTAACCAATTTTTCCCTTTCCCACAAGGCACTTTCCCTAACATGGCTCTTAACAATATGCCTCAGCTCTTAGCCAATAACGCGGTGAATCCGTCTCAGTTCTTGCCTAATGGCGGACAACTGAATATGCAGAATTTAGTGCAAAATGTCGCCCAGCTTTTGCAGATGCAAATGATGAACTGTGGCCCTCAGAATTTGGGCCATTTTGTGAATTTTCCATCAGGCGGGGGTAATAACAATGGGGTGGTGCCACAATCGATCAATGGAAATGTGATGCAGCATATGAACCACAATGCTCCTGTACTGCAGGATAATGGGTCTCATAAAGCTCAACAAAATGATAATATTCTTTCTCCTGGTGCTTCGAATTCACAGGTTGCATTTTCAGTTGCTTTTCTTTTAAATGGTTCATTGTTTTGAAATTTATGCATATCTTACTAAAATTGTTTTTGCCGTCCATGACATTAATATATGTGGTTTTCTTGGTTGTAATTTAACAGTGATAATGTTTGTTTTCAAGTGGAAATTATGGTAACTGATATGATGGGTGAAATTCTGAATCCGGCATGTAGATTAGGCTTTCTGCGTTTTACTATTTGCACCTTAAGAGGATATATAGAAGATTTTATCGAGTGCGGCTAGTTCATATACATGGTGGCAGTGACGGACCTACCTTGGGGTCCGGGGGGTCACTGGGCCCCCCTGACCCCACTTGAATTTCTTATATATATATACACTTATAATTAAGATACATCTGTATGAGACAGTCTCATAGTAAGACGAAGCATAAATTGTGTATTAACGCTCTAATATTTTGGAAGGATGAGTATTATTTGTGTTATAGATTATACCATATATCATGTATAAAACCATCTCATACGAATGTCTGTCTCCTTTAAACAAAGTATTATGTGCATCATGTTCAATGTACACCACTATTACTAATCCTTGTAAAAATCAACACTCTATAAATAAAATGTTGATTTTTAGGTGAGAAAGGGGTAACAAAATAGAGAAAGAATATGTATAATTCACATTTTCAATATACATATAAATGTATTCGACTCTGTTAATATAAAGATGTTTAGTCCAAATAATTTTCGAAAATATATAAAAATTCTAAAGTGCATTTAGCTACACTATGTTATAAATTGGGCCCCCCTCGGTAAAATTTATGGGTCCGTCACTGCATGGTGGGCGAAATTTGCATAGAATATCTGAAGTTAATTTATTGCATATACAAATTTGGCTGGTTTTTATGCCCCGCTAAAAAGGTTTATGTTTAAGGACTTAATACGTGACTACATTGGTTGTGGATTTTTCCGAAGTGCATATTGAGAATATATATCTCTCAATTAGCTCTTGCATTACACTTTGAGTTTTGAGTAGTGATTTTTTTCCTTTTCTTTTCCTTTTTTGGGGTACAATTTGAAGATTGATTTCAATCTGCATTACATGTTGCAGAACAATCCTGGAGTAGCTAATGGGGTGAACAAGAACAATAACTGGAGAAAACCTCATAACAATAACTTTACTGGGAATAACAGGTATGATGCATCACAGAGAGGGTATGCTTGTTGTTGCTGTTTCATATAGAAATTTCCCTTTCATTATTGGAGATGTAGATGTATAGATGTTACCTCACTTTTTCAAATTTTTGCAGGTCCGGTAACAGACAGTTTCATCATCAGCAAATCGCACAGGGAAACTTCAACTTTAATAATGAAAATCAAGGAAAAGGTGGGGTTTCATTTATTGGTGTTTTCTTACCATTTTAATAACTGTAACATAAATATCATCACCCAGGAGAATGCGTGACAATTTAAATGGTTTTGTATGTTTATGGTTCTGGATTATTGACAGCATGTGGTTCTCTGTGTGGTGGCTTTTGTTCCAACAGCTATTTTTTATATAGTTATAATAAAGTTGTGTCCCAGAGTTAATTCCTTTATTTAAGCTACCCGTATCTCTAAAATGTTTGCATTTGTTCATCTATTGTAAATCTGTAGCCTTGAGGTTCTATGTTTCCTAAGATCCTTTTCTGTGTTTATAAAGGCAACAAAAACATTGGAATGAAGAACTTAAACACATCCAATCACTCCGAGCACATTCAAGTGGGGCAAAAGAGGTACTTCTGTTAATTTCATACTTTTGGATGTTATTGAACAGAAAACTATTAGGTAGCTATTCCTTCTACGTTAATTATATGGTTATGGGAAAAATATTCATATAAAGATAGTTGTTGTTGGAATATTGTCTCAATTGTAGAGAAGTTCTAGATACAAAATGGAGATGTTTTTTTAAAGGAATGCATAGTTTAATTGGATGTCTTCATTTCTCTTTGCCTTGTACTTTTAGCTTCATTGACTTGATATCTTCTGTAGATTCTGTATGGTGCTGTTATATAGTTAATATCCAATTGCCTTTTCAATCAAGGTCTTTCATTCCAAACTATCCAGAAAAAGAAGTTCAACAGTGGCGTGAAGAACGTAAAAGAAATTTCCCATCGAAAGCCAACATGGAGAAGGTTCGTATATGAGCAATATCCAAGTGGTATTATAGTATATTATCTGTCATTACATTATTTTCTTTACTGCAGAAAGTGAATGCAAAAGAAGCAGAGATCACAGATGCAGTTGCAAAGATTAGACGACAGGTATTTGTACTTGTTATTACAAAACAACAATGAAGCTTGATCATTGAAGTGAATCCTCCATCTTTCTTGTAAAGAATATGAACAGTGTCCTGATTATTCGTCATTATCAACTGTATGAATAATCTGCTCTCATTTTCTGAATAATTTGCCCTGATCTACTCTTATTTCGTTTAGATCTAATATGCAATATATTCATTGGTACACTTTTATATTATATCTTATGTGCATGTTGAGATTTTCGAATCACATTCACTGAACTCTTCCCCCTCCATGTAATATTATGCCAATTGCTGTTTTTACTCTTTAGGGTTCAAGTTTGTTATTAGAGTAGCTGACATATTTATTACTTTTATTCACCTTTAAATATTTGCTTATTTATGAGTTGAACTTAGATAACATAAATTCAAATTTTGACAGCAACTGAAAGAGATATTGGCAAAGCAAGCTGAATTGGGTGTTGAAGTTGCAGAAATACCACCTTCGTACTTATCAGATTCTGAGCAGCGTACAGATAGTAGACAACTAAACAACAATAAGCCCTTTGGTAAGAGGGATAGGTTCCGCAACAACAAGTTTGATAAGAGGGGCAAATTCAACCGAAATGACCGATTCTCAAAGAGACAAAGATTCGAAAACAGTTCTTCACCAAATCCACAGAACCAAAGTGATCGCTTTACTAAAAATCAGAGACCGGCTAATGGTTCAGAAACCAAAAAGGAGCCATCTCTGTTGAAGAAACTGTTGAGTTCCGAGATCAAGAAAGATAAGAAACATCTACTACAGGTTTTCAGGTTCATGGCGATGAATTCATTCTTTGAAAGCTCACCTGATAGACCTTTGAAATATCCTCTAGTCATTGTCAAAGAGTCGGGTGTTGAAGGTAAGATTTTAGACGAGATTCCCGAGGTGATGAAAGACGATACCTGTGCCTCGACTGGTTTAGAAAACAACATGGATTGTACTCAAAATGTAGATATTAGTAGCAGAGAATATGCTGATGATGGAGATGAAGATGAAATACTTAAAGAAGATGGAGAAATCATTGAATGATGCTCCCTGCTTTATATTTCTGCCAATATTTGCAATATGTATATATAACTGTATTCGCCTGTGCTACTTTTTATTTTTTGCATCAATCAGAATAGTGTGTGTGTGTGGGCACTGTTTAGTGCCAAGCTTTGAGAGCTGTCTTCTGCTCTATGTATGTTTATGAAATTGCCTACTATTTAATGTGGTTATTACATTATTTAATCAGTATATTAGATTATATATGAAAATATAATATACTTGAAATTATACGAAACTTAAATTGATCTTTGCCGCTGATTTTTTTAACCAAATCAAGATGTTACAGTACACTACATACGTATTGTCCTCGTGCAATAAATCGTAATTTACACGAAGATGTTAATCATATTACACGACTTTGAAATTTCATAGAAAAACCTTGATGACCTTTTGTTTGCATAATTTTTTTCCCGCTTTGGAAAGCTCTATTGACTAGCTGTTCAGACTGCAACGCTTTTATTGACTGAAATTTTAACTTCATTTATAAGATTTGATTATATATTTATTGTCCAAGTATCTTGCTTTTCTGTAATTACTAGTGTTATTTGATAACAATTTAATGACGACGTGACTTGACATCGACAGTAATAGGATGTATGGAAATAATTATCGTTGAACCAAAAATGTTATTTAATTACTACAAACATTTCTCTCAAAAACATTAGTATCAAATAACAAATTAAAAGTGGTTCAAAATTTGAAAGATACATATGAAGTAATAATCACGTAACGTTGATTACTCGAGTTTTAAACATTAAAAAATCATGCTAAATTATTTCTAATAGATTGTCATTTGTTTGACTCAAATAAATTCATAACGACAGAAAAAACTATGAATTTTAAGTAGAGTTATATATTATTTTTCATTTTTTATCCATCGATGATGTTTACCTTTTCGACACATTAAAAAAACGCTTAGAAATTTTATTTGTTTTGTTTACTTTACCATTATAAATTTTTGAATGTGAAATAGATAATCGGGGTATAGGGATTTAGAAGGGTGATGATTTTGGTAGGAAATATTAGGGATAATAGGCATCAACCTAACTTTATTCGCAAACTCATCAACTAGATATTATATTATTACGGATTCGTTTACCGCCTTCTCTATCATGAAATTCACTCTTGATTAATTATTTCTTCTTGAAAAATATTTCTTAATATAATTTCGACAAGTTAATTAATTTAGAAATTCATGTTAATATAAAATACAGTACTAGTATTACAGTGTGAAACGAATTAATAATTTGTAGTAGCACGAATCTTGTCTTTTCCCAAGACTAATTAATGTAAAAAAAAAAATTTAATGTCATTTCTATTTTTGGCAAAAATAAATTATTCTGAGTAATAAGTTTTGACTTTTTCACCTTAAAATTGTCTTACACATAAGAAAGTCATTTAAAGACCAAAAGCATATATGTAATTCTCATTGTTTTCAATTTAACAATTCCTTCTAGCGCTCAAAAAAAAAAAAAAACTATTCCTTCTGAATATTTCATATAGATTAAAAAAGTCATTCAATGCTATAATTGGTATTAAATGATTAATATAAAATTTGGGAGTTCGACATAAATTATTGTAATCTCACCAAAGGAGACATGACACAAAAATTAAGAAAATGTAAATTAGAAAAAAAAATTGTTTTTTCTTAAAAAATGAAAAATGATAGATATTTTGTATTTTTCATTTAAAACGTTAAACTGGAAGGGAAAGAGTATTTAATTATCCTTTTATGTTGCACATTCGTACTACTATTTTAAAAATCTGAGTAAATTGCATAATTTGAACATATTACAAAAAATAATAGAATTTTAGGTACATAATTGCAAATGGCGATTATCCTGGAACAAAAACTTTCTTCTAAAAAAGTAGTTAAAGAGATGGGAGCGTTTTATTTTTTTATTTTTGGCAAATGGATAATGTTAGGTTATGGTGCCTGATTGAATGTTTCACGTCCCAACTTCTCAGTGATACAATTTAGGAGTGTTCGATCAGAACGAACTGCGTTTGTTTTGGAATTTAAGCGTGCGGAACAAGTCAAAATTTTAGAATTCAGGAATTTAGAATCCTTGATGAATAGTAAACGTATGTTTTTGTTTTGAGATTTGAGTAGGGTGAGATTTAATTTTATGTCAAATCCATGTTTAATAACAGTAATTGATGTTGTATTATTATATTATATTAAGAAGAGTAATAGAATGTATAAATTGTGATTTATTGAGAAGAGTAATAATGTGTTTTTTAGGTATTTATAGGTGTGGATTGAATGTGAGATTTGAAAACCTGACTCTAAATCCTAAACTCGTATGAGACGGGGAACGCAAAGTCTTAAGTTCGTCCGTGTGAGTCCAAAAAGAAACACATCCTTAGGGCTTTGCCCCAATTCCGTTTATAAATACCTATCTGGTTCATTGTATTTATTATCACAAAAAATAGTAGTAAATCTTCTAGTTTAGTAGTGCCCCCACACGTAATCATTTCTGACGAACTGTGTAACCAAATATGTGTTATCAAACTACGTTTCTATCAATTTTGTTACCATTGCAATTTAAATCATAACAGATAAAATATAGATAGGAGAAAGATAAGACATATTACTAGGAGAAAGACAGATGATAATCTGCTATTAATTCGAGGAGCAAGACTTTTAGTCAATTATTTGATTTTTTCGCCATGATTAATACCCATGCAAATAAATTAATTCAAAGTTATCAACAGCAGCCAGCAGGTGAGTTTGGTGTGAAATGTTTAACTGCCCCTCTAATTAATTGTATTTCCAAAAAAAAATAAAAAAAATTGTAAAAATGTTTTTGTCAGATATAAATGACTGCTGTGAAAATGAAATATTTATAGATATTGGAAGATAAAAATAGATGAAGTAAGTAGTGTACATTTATAATGCTCCGGTTGATTCAATGAAACCAACACCCTCAATAATAGAGTAATCTGAAAATGAACTGGAGTTTGGAATTATTGTGTTAATGTTTGGACATACATATCTTTTCAGTTAAACCTTAATTAATTATATTTATATTATTCCAATTGAATTGGTTCTATATAGTTTATCTGATGCATATATACGAAATATGAGATAAAAATGATATAATTTAATGGGGGGAAAATTTTAAGGTACAAAGTGTAAAAACAAAAAATTATAAGATACAAATGCAATTTTTTGGTACAAAGTATAATTTTTTTATCAAACAAAGTACAATTTTTTTTGTACCATATAGTAAATAAAAATTATATTTGTACTTTAGAGTTACTACTTCCTATTTTTTATACCTTAGAGTCATTAACTCTAATTTAATCAACGAGAGAATTGGTTAGACCAAATGTCATCTCATGAGCCAAAAGCTAGAAAGTTGGTACGTTAATTATTAGTATAATGATAGTAACAATATTGTATTAATCGTAGATAAATACCAATTATTATTAATTATATAATAATATAAACTGTGTTAGCATCATAGCATGATTAAACTATAATCGATACAAAAGCTAAATACAAAACTCGCATCACGTTACAATGGCTTCTATTTTAATACTTAGCTGGTGTTTGCACTATTGGGATAACATATGTCAGGATCTATCGGGATGATCTCATAAATACAAATTTAAATTAACAATTATTACTAGCATGAATTTATCTAAGTGAATTCAAATAATAATTAACCAACAACAACATGCAAATAAGATTTCACGTAAAAGATCCTAAAGCATGCGAATTTCTAGGAGTTTACGAACGCATTCGATTGGAGAGACGATCCGAGACGAGCGAGGATCAAGTATCCGGATACCCACCTAAAGTCCTTCTCAAGTATTCTCAAGCCCTCGTCCAATAACCCGTTGGAAGGTTCACCAATGAACAATTTATAAAACAAGGAAAATAAAAATATTGTTCTTTTTTTGTGGATTTCTAATATTTACAACGCATGGAACATTTAGTTGGGAATGAAAAATTCATCCCTATTTATAAGTAAGGGGTGTTCAAATTTTCAAGGCAATTAGAGCTCAAGAAGAATATATTGGATATATTTTCAAGCACATGATTCTCTCAGATTAATTTTAAGAATCGTCGTGCAATTAATATTATTGCCCAAGATATATAAGGTATCGAAGTCGCAATGATTCTCTTCTCATTTATAAGTCAAAGAATAACTACTAATCACGGTCAATTATTAATTATGACAGAGATTAAAAATCAACAACCAATCGGCGTCTAACTCTTCATTCCTTAAGTCGGTCTTGAAAGAGTTTATCCCTCTCAGAGGGACCGCTTCAACAAGATCGAACGCATTAGTGTAATCTCTTGGTCAAGACACAAGTCAATCTGGAGCTTCTTTACACATCAACTTCTACCATTAGATTGTTCGGATCTATCTAAGTTGTAAAAACACACACTCGTTTACAAGGAATCATTAGCGTGATTTGATGATCCGATATCACCAAGTTAACTACAATGTAACGCGTGCTATGAACAGTTTACAATAAATATATATAGCATTCAATCATATTTAAAGCAACAGTGATAAACAATTTATTTCAGTAAATAAATGTTTAATACATAGATTATACAAAGTAAAAGCATATTTTCACGTATAACCCAACATGCACTCTCTATTTTATGGATGAGAAGTGGTTTTTTTTAAGATTCAAGACTCAACTTTTTTCAAATTTTAATTGCTTTTCATTATTCATTAGAGTTTGAAAACATGCCCTTAAGCGCAAACATAAATAATAAATTAAGGTCACGTTTGGTTCGCGAAATTCACCAAGATAGGTCGAAATCAACATTTTAATTTAATGTAATCGATCGTTTGGTTTGTGAGTATAAAAATATGTGTAATCTCTATATTGAGGGATATGTCTATCTAATGTGAAAGTTGAAATTGACCGGGATTAACATTTTAACCTATATATTAACTTTTCAATATAGGATAAAAAATTGTAATCCTATAATCCAAACACATTTTCATTAAAGTAATTCAGTTCAATCAATCTAATCTCCTAAATTTTATTATAATCAATTGAACCAAACGTGACCGAATAACGTTAAATAAATCCACATGATACAACTTGTGAGGTCAATTATATAATGCTAAAGTGGCCCAGTATTTTAAACGTAATTAAACGGATAGATTTCATATATGTAAATTAATTATCGGTGAAATTTAGGGAGAGAAATCATTATTATTAGCTTGAAGTTTCTAAATTTGTTAAAATGGATAATGTTTACAATTTCCAATACAAGCTTATACAATTAAGTTGTTGAATAGCAAGTGACGACTTTATAATATAAAACGAGAATAATAATTTACAAATATCAGTGACGTATATTTATAAAATTTAATATTAACAATTAAATAAAAAAAAACCCCCCTTTTTTTTATAAGCATAATTTTCGTAATTGCAGCAGCCCCTTAAATGTGTCCGATGCTTCGAGAAGCAACAGCTTAGCATGACTATTCAAAAAAGAGTAGCGCTCATACATACATACATCTGGAAGACGACTTTCTTTGCCCGCATTTAATAATCAACCCATCAACCCAAATTAAATTAAATATTGAATTCCCATTTCAAGATTAGTCCAAATTATTCCAAATTTCTTGTTTCCCAGTTTTTTGCAATCTTCCTCTTGTTTTCCTGTTTGAAGAAACTAATGCGTTTGACTTTGAATTTTCTGGCATATATTTCCAGAAGATGATGAATTATGCGTCAAATCAGACGCCGCCCTGTGGAAAAATCTGGCCTTCTTCTTTCTGTATGGTTGCTCTCTTTATTGTGCAGCCCAATTGATGCATAGCTATTAGCTATTACCCCCCATTTAATTAATGCTATTGCTATTGGATAGGTTAGCCTTACACAAAACTTATTCTTTTCTCTATACCTCCATTTGTTCATCAGATTGTTCCTTTCTATTCATGTCTATTGATTGTATCTAAAGGAAGAGAAATAGTGAGCTGGTTCTTGTTCTTTATCGAACTGAATTTCAGTTGGAATTTTGTTGGGGGCTGTTCTTGAATTTGTGATTTTTGTGCTTTTTAGTGGAGATTGGAATCTGGGGTTTTGTATAGATTTAGTGATTTCTGTTATTTCTGGTGATTTTTGGGTGGGAATTAGAATCTGGGGTTTTGTTAAATCTTGGAAATTTGGTTCTTTGCTCTGTTGATCAGTGTTTAGGATTTGCATAAAATTAGTGATATTTTGGTCATTTTGAATTTATGTTTTTCAGATGAACTTTGTGCTTTTTGAAGGGTGTTTGTTCCTGAAATCATGGGCCCACAACAGTAACCTTTATTGATTCTAGCTTCCCTGTCCTGTCTTCTTGTTGATAGTTTGATTCCCATTTCTTCTTATCCTATGCCTTCTTCTGGGATGGATTCAAATTCCCATATTGAAATGAATGAAACCCCTAGTAAAGTTCCTGACATTATAAGAAATTCATCGTCCCACCAAAGTAATTCCTCGATTCACTCGATTAATTCGAAGTACCCCAGTAGCCACTCTTTGAAGGAGGTGAGCTTTACTGAGCCTGTAAGATATGGCTCAAGGGGTGCTGATTCCAGAGGGCTTAGCACGTCTTATAAGGAGATTAGTGATGAAGCTGCAAGATTGGTGTGTGTAAATGATCCTCTTAGATCAAATGAGAAGTTCGAATTTTCAGGGAACTCAATTAGGACTTCCAAATATTCACTCTTGACATTCTTGCCTAGGAATTTGTTCGAACAGTTTCGTAGAATTGCCTATGTTTACTTTCTTGTGATAGCCGTTCTCAATCAGATCCCTCAACTGGCTGTTTTTGGCCGGTTTGCTTCCATTTTGCCATTAGCCTTTGTGCTCTTTGTTACAGCTGTCAAGGATGCCTATGAGGACTATAGGCGCCACCGTGCGGACAAGATTGAAAACAACCGGTTAGCTTGGGTTTTGTCCGGTGATGATAAGTTTGAGCTGAAGAATTGGAAGGATGTATGTGTAGGGGAGATTATTAAGGTTTCTGCGAACGAAACTCTTCCCTGTGACATGGTCTTGCTCTCTACTAGTGATCCTACTGGTGTTGTGTTTGTACAGACCACCAATTTGGATGGAGAATCGAATTTAAAGACTAGGTACGCAAAGCAGGAGAGTCAAATGAAGAATCCAGAGGTGGAGAAGATTAGTGCATTGATCAAGTGTGAAAAACCGAATAGGAACATCTATGGTTTCCAAGGAAACATGGATATTGATGGAAAGCGTATTTCTCTTGGACCTTCGAACATAATCCTACGTGGTTGTGAGCTGAAGAACACCGAATGGGCAATCGGGGTTGCAGTTTATGCGGGCAGAGAGACTAAAGCAATGCTCAACAACTCGGGAGCTCCGTCCAAGAGAAGCCGTCTTGAGAAACGAATGAACCGAGAGATTATTTACCTCTCGATTTTCCTTGTGACGTTATGCACGATAGTTTCCATCTGTCATGGTGTTTGGTTGAGGCGCCACGATGATGAGTTGGATTTGATGCAGTTTTACCATAAAAAGGATTACTCGGAGCCTGGTGACGTGGAAAACTACGAATATTACGGTTGGGGGATGGAGATATTCTTCGTGTTCCTTATGTCTGTAATTGTCTTTCAAGTTATGATTCCCATATCATTGTACATTTCCATGGAGCTTGTTCGTATCGGGCAGGCTTATTTTATGATCAGAGATGACAGAATGATGGATAAATCCACCAATTCAAGATTCCAGTGTAGAGCCTTGAATATAAACGAAGATTTGGGGCAGATAAAATACGTTTTTTCTGACAAAACCGGGACTCTGACTGAGAACAAGATGGAATTCCAGTGTGCAAGCATTGAAGGAGTAGATTATGACAACGGGAAGGCAATTACAGAAGATGGTGAAACAGGTTACTCAGTTCAAGGTATAATGATTGTCTTTTTATACAATGTATCATTACCATGCGTTATTGTTGTCGTACTCACTATCTTTTTTTTCTGTCTGTCTTGTATGGTGACAGTTGATGGGGTCGTTTTGAGGCCAAAGATGAAGGTGAAAGTTGATTCAGAGCTTCTTGATATATCGAAGAGAAAAGACACAGATGAAGGGAGACACGTTCGTGAATTTTTTGTGGCATTGGCTGCTTGCAATACCATCGTGCCTCTCACTGTCGAGACCTCCGATCCTTCTGTGAAATTGATAGAGTATCAGGGGGAGTCTCCTGACGAACAGGCGTTGGTCTATGCTGCTGCTTCATATGGTTTTATGCTTGTTGAACGCACTTCGGGTTATATAGTTATTGAGATCCAAGGCGAAAGACAAAGGTAACTCAAAGTTTCTTTCAGAGCTTATTATTTTCCTGTATTTGTTGCCAGAATTAGTTCACTTTTGTTGGAAATTTAATGATTGATTGAGCTTATGAGCTCTTCTGCTACAATGGTTTCTTGAAATTACGTTATCAAAGATCAATAAAACAACAGCAATAATGAGCTCGTGTCTATCTTTGTTCTATGTTTTTCCTTTGAGCAACACTTGGGTGCACCAATTGCACCGTGCAATTGGTGCACAACCAATACTGTTCAATAATAAGTTCAGTGAAAACAACTAATACTGACCAACTAATACCTTTTTAGTAAAACAACTAATACCGACCAAATAATACTTTTGAGTTGAACAACTAATACTTTTAAAAAATGCACTTGAGTTGCACAATGCAACTGGTGCATTGAAGTACATTGCCTTCTCCTTTTCATTTTTTATTCAACAAAACTTTTCGCGTGTTGTATTGACGTTCTTTGATTTGGTACTATTATGGCCACAGGTTCAATGTCTTGGGTTTACACGAGTTTGATAGTGAACGGAAAAGGATGTCTGTTATCCTCGGATGCCCAGACGAGACAGTAAAGGTGTTTGTCAAAGGTGCCGACTCATCCATGTTCCGTGTGATAAATAAATCCTTAAACACAAACATGGTAAGAGAGACAGAAACACATCTGCACGCTTATTCCTCAAAGGGCCTACGAACACTCGTTATAGGAATGCGTGACTTGAGTGTTTCTGAATTCGAACAATGGCAGTCGTCTTATGAGTCAGCAACCACAGCCGTAATGGGCAGAGCATCTATGCTCCGTAAAGTTGCCAACAAACTGGAAGACCGTCTTAAATTATTAGGTGCCTCTGGGATTGAGGATAAGTTGCAGGAAGGTGTGCCTGAAGCAATCGAGTCTTTAAGAATAGCTGGTATCAAGGTCTGGGTTTTAACTGGGGATAAGCAAGAAACGGCCATTTCAATCGGATACTCGTCTAAGTTATTGACAGGTACAATGACTAAGATAGTGATAAACAACAACTCTAAGGAATCGTGTAAGAAGAGCTTGGAAGATGCTTTGCAACTCCAGAAGAAGCTCACAACCGGGGGTGGGAGTAGTCAACTTGCCTTAATTATTGATGGAACGAGCCTCGTTTATATTCTAGAGACTGAACTTGAGGAACAGGTAAGAGCAAACCACACTCCTTTCTCTACTCTTTTCCGGTTTCATAGTAGTATATGTTTTCATACCAAAAGTTATTTATTTTTTCCACATTGATCTTTTTTGCAGCTTTTCAAATTAGCTAGCAATTGTACCGTGGTATTGTGTTGTCGGGTTGCTCCATTGCAGAAAGCTGGAATAGTTTCCCTCATAAAAAAAAGAACCGAGGACATGACTTTAGCCATTGGTGATGGTACGCGTCATTGTATATGTGTTTTGAGGGTGTATTTTCAAACTCTTCAAACAACTTCGAGATCACTTTTTTTTAAAAGCTGTGAGAGGTAGCTTTTGTAAAAAAAGTGATTCTGACTAATTTAATAGAGTTTGCAAACATCACCTAAGTAAGAATAAAAATCCGTAAGAGTGTTCTTATTAACTTGTCTGATTTGCAGGAGCAAATGACGTTTCCATGATTCAAAAGGCGGACGTGGGAATTGGAATCAGTGGACAAGAGGGACGACAAGCTGTCATGGCATCAGATTTCGCTATGGGTCAATTCAGATTCTTGGTCGAGTTATTATTGGTGCACGGTCACTGGAATTATCAACGAATGAGCTACATGATATTGTACAACTTCTACAGGAATGCTCTCCTTGTTCTGGTCTTATTTTGGTGAGTATGCTTTAGGTGTTTTATTAGAGTAACACTTGGGTGCACAACTAATACTGTTCCATTAAACCAACTAATACTGTTCAATTAGACCAACTAATACTTTTTAGTAAAATAACTAATACCATTTAAAAATGCACTTGAGTTGTACAATGCAAGTATGTGCTATGTTATAATAGTTAAAACTGGGTAGTTACTAGTTATGTAATTTCATAGGATCTATAAAACGAGCTTGAATTCACATTGACCGAACTCAATTCTCTTTAGGTACGTTCTGTTCACAGCTTTCACATTGACAACTGCAATCACCGATTGGAGCTCCGTATTATACTCAGTAATATACACGTCTTTGCCTACAATAATCGTGGGAATTCTTGATAAGGATTTAAGTAGAAGTACTCTACTAAAGTATCCTCAGCTTTATGCGACTGGACAAAAAGAAGAAAGCTACAACAGCAAGTTATTCTGGGTGATGATATTTGACACTTTGTGGCAAAGCATAGCTTGCTTTTTTGTACCTCTCCTTGCTTACTGGGAGACTGACGTCGATCGTTCAAGCTTAGGGGATCTTTGGATACTCGCTGTTGTTATACTCGTTAATCTACATTTGGCCATGGACATAACCAGATGGTATTGGATAACTCATGCAGCCGTATGGGGATCTATAGTCGCCACGTTCGTCTGTGTCATGATAATCGACGCTCTCCCCATCCTACCTGGCTACTGGTAATAAACATCTTCTTTTCTGAGCTCATAAACATCTTTATGAGTGGGTCTCATGTGCACTGTGCACTCATAGTGCATTTTAGAACCATGCAGTTTGTTATACTGAAAGGTGCAACTTGCACGCTTCAGTATAAACAAGTTGGATCTTTCAGTATAACAAGTTGCATGGTTCTAAAATGCACTATGAGTGCACGCTGCACCTGGATGCATACAGAACTTGGAAAAATGAATTAGGAAACTAATTTTGGTGAATATATTATCATGCAGGGCCTTCTTTCATATTGCGGATACAAGCTTGTTTTGGGTATGCTTGCTTGGTATCATTGTAGGAGGACTCATTCCACATTTCGTCGTCAAAGTTTTCGTGCAATTTTGCAAACCGAACGACATCCAAATCACTAGAGAGGCGGAGAAGTTCCAAAATTCAAGGGCGTCCCGACTCCAAGGTGCACAGATTGAGATGAACGCGGTTTTTGATCATTGAGTAAGTCTTGTGTGCAAATTTTCACCATGCAAATCATCTCAAAGAAGATGAATGAAGAATTCGTCGGGCGACGTGTTTCTAATTGGATCACAAAGGAGAACTATACGATTGAATGTGGGTTGATTTGCAGGGATTTTAGATGAGTAAGAAATTGTACAAAAGTGTTTGTGTTGATTCCTATTTTTTGATGTTTTGTAAAGTTGTCCTATCTTTAGGTAGCATTCTTTGCACATAGCTTGTTATGTGCAAGTATTATTTAATTTTGATATTACTTGTATAAAATGTACAAGGAAGGGAGTATATATAGAAAGAAATGTTCTTTTGTGTGCTACATTTATTTTTCCTGAATTGTTAAAAACTATTAAAATGTGTTGTTGATAATTTGAATACTTTTTAATCTTTTGAACGGGTAACCCATGTATTTAGAATGACAAAAACTCAACTTAGTACACATTACATCTATCTCTTTTAAAATGTTAAAGTGTCAATGTTTAACTTATGTTTCGTCTCATTGTGAGTTGATTTCATGTAAGTGTGCCTCATTTGGAATTGGATTGGACTATTTTGTTGGGCCTATTTAGAAATTGGTTAGTTGGATATCAAGTAGGCAAGGAAAAATCGAAAAACCAGTAAAATTGGGCTTCGATTAAAAAATTTAAAATATCTAAAAATAATAATTAAAATAGAAAATTATCCTAAAAAAAATAGGGATTAATTTTTTTGTAATCCTGTAACTTTGTATCTTTTTGAAATTAGTCCCGATTGTTTTGAATTTTTTATTTTGATCATGTAAGTTTTCTAGAATTTTGAAATTGATCATTTTCACCTGCTGCAGCAAGTTACCAAGCAGGTAAACACCACATATGTAATTATTCTATTTTTCTCTTTAATTTCGAAGCGCCACTTGAACTTTTTTAATCTTAATAATTTTGGTCGGGTTTTAGGCCGGATTTAAAACAATTCGTATATTAAAAGACAAAGCGAATCGATTCGATTTACAGGGTCTAAACTGACCCAAAAAATTAAAAAATTAAATCAATATACGCAGAAAATCACTCTCCACTCTCCCTTCCTAAAAAATACGAAAAAAATTTCCGACACAAATTATTTGAATTAAAAAAGTTTAGATGACATTTTGAAATTAAAGGAAAAAATAAAATAATTACATAGGTGGCGGTTACCTGTTTGGTGACCTGCTACAACAGATTAAAAGACCAATTTCAAATTTTTTTATAACTTACAGGACCAAAATCAAAAAATCAAAACAATCTGGACCAATTTCAAAATGAAACAAAGCTACAGGAGTACAAAAAATTTAAACCCAAAAAAATATCAAATAAATCAATTAATATGTTTTTTTTTATAGGAAATAAATCAATTAAGACAAAGTCTAGTATGAAAATTTTCATACATGAAAAAACTTTAATTTACAACCAAATTCTGTAATTGGTGAAGGTAAGACAAAATTGAATGGTTCATGATTCACTCGGCCCAAGTGGTTCATGGTTCACCAGGCCCGAATAGGTCATAATTTAGGGTTCATTATTTACTGTTTAGTGTGTAGATGGTTGATTTAGGACAATTTTATAGATTTTCATACATGAAAATTTTCACACTAGACTTATTCATCAATCCCCCTAATATCTAATTCTCAATCTTTTTTATCCCACTTGGCACAACAGTTTTTCACTAATCTCCTTTTCTCCGATTCTTATTAATCCATCATTTTATTTTAATTTCAAATTTAAATTAAATCCCTCGCTAATTAATGAATATTTCTCCCCATCCTATTACATTTTAAAATTTTGTAATTTTAAATTTGATCGATTATTTCTATTCCTAATCTCAATCCACAACTTTTCATAACTTCTGACTTCTCCATTCAAACCTTCTCAATTGATTAATTCTACCCCTATCTCTTTTCTTCAAAATTTATATGATTTTGTTACCCCCAAGATTTTCTTCACCAACGCTTTATCGATAAGATAGTTTGTTTGGTTCTCACTTTTTGATCATTTAATCATTATTTCTCCATTCTTCATAGTGGTTCACGGGATTAAAGGTAAACACATTTTTTTATAATTAATTTATATAATTATATTGTGATAATTTATTTACACCGATTTATGTTATTTTATTTATTTACACCGATTTATGTCCAATTGGCCTGGTGGGCAAGTTTGTAAATGGGGCTATCCATTGGTTAGTGTGTAACCATGATAGACTAGTTAAGTGAGTTACCTCTACCTAATCTTGTCGATAATGATGTCAGAATCGAGGTTAGGATTTTAGGAGGTTGCCTGGATGTATGGGATATGGCCTAAAGCGTTTAGCATCCCGTTTAATCTGGATATTAGCCTTACATATTGTTTTTTTCTTCAGATGGGAAAGCATGTGAGACTAGTTTAAGAGTATATGATTTAATTCATCCACTGCACCGGATGAAGTCATATTCATATATACATATGACTAAAAAACATATCCCTGAAACATTGTTAAAATTCTTCCACCTGATGAAGTTCCATGTTATTTCACTCAGATAGCTATAATCTGACCTTTAAAGTTGATAATTTTGTTATATTCCTCCTTGAGATTACTATTCAGCCTGACTGGGCATCGTCTTAGCTTTATACTTGGTTTAATCTCTCGAGTGAAGTACATAAGTATTTTGTTGGCTTTTCGGATGAATAACTGCGGCACAAGAGGTTTTGATATGGATGATGAATTGATGATTCAGTCCTTTTAATTTAAACTTCTTGTTTTCTGGGATGGGTAATAGTTGGAATTTGTGAGTCCATGAGAAACTACATTCATGCCAACTTCTTCTAAGTATTAAAATAGAATAACCTTGTTGAACGTCGAATTATGTTGGTTTTTTCTTTTTTAATTCTTGATTTCTAATATTAAGATCTACATAGTTGATTCTATTTGCTCTTTCTTAAAGGGTTCTTTCGAATATTCTAATACAAGCGATCTCATTTACCTTGCGATCAACGAGATTTTGATGACGTGGATGGTGATTGAGTCGTTTTTGTAATGTAAAATCGGCGTTTTTAAATTTTGTCCTGTTTTTCTTCAAGTTTCACCTTGTTGATTTGAACATCAAATTATGTTGGTACCATTTTCTTAATTTTTTTTCCTAAATATTAATCCATGTGTCTATAGTCTATACTTTGCCTAACTGTTGCCTAACTAGTGATACTAATTTGAGATGTAAATTGGATAGTATTATTAGGATGGAAAACTTCACGATTATTTCATTTCAATTCAACCCAATTTTCTTTGTTAAAAACTTGTATCAAACACAGCAGCAACTTGAATTTGTATGCTTATTTTCATCCATAATAATAACAATATAAACAATTGTGGAAAGAAAGAAGTGTATACACTTAAAACACATGCATATGATTGACCCAAAACATCATGAAAAAGAATCAATGTGTTGGTGGACATGAATACAACTCATTTTTAAAAAAACAGCCAATACGATTAGACAACAAAACCCAAACAGTTTTTTGTAGCATTTTTTTAAAAAGTGAAAAATTTGTGTGCATGCGACGTTTTGATAAATAACAACCATACTTGAAAAAAGAGTTCACACGAATATACGAAAAATATATGTCTAAATAAATTTTAATGCATTTATTTTCGTATAGTACAAAAATATGTGAACACCAATTAGTGGAAGTTTCTTTTCATATTATTTGGTGCATTTATATTTGAATAATACAAAAACAATTAGGTAATTACATGTGTAATTAATATGTATTTTTTAAAAATAATTTAATACGTACTCTTAGAAAATATTACTTTATTTCACTAAAACACTGATCATTTATTCTAACATCAGTACACGTTATATACAAAAAAATGGAAAATAATAAATATTTAAATGGGAGAGGGTCATGGGACAATTCACAGCACATTACATTTGCATAGCGAATTGACCAAAAAACATTTGAATTGATTTTGTCTCAATTTTGACTCACAAAATATCAACAAAACCATGTTCAAATTGCACTAATCTTATGCTACTAGTATTTATTTATTTTTTCGGAAGAAAAGGAAAAGGTCAAATTAGTCATCACAATAAGGGCTTCCCGCCGGTAGCAAGACGGTTTTGTTTGCAGTTTGCACCCTCCAAATAATAAGATTCACACTTAATAACCCTTTAAACTATATTACTAATATTTTGCGCCTCGAGATTTTAGGTAAAGAACGTTTCAGTCATCTTCTTTCTGCAAACTGAGTTTGTAATCTCAACTCGATGCAAGCACCACTCCTCATTCACAGTAAGTATTCTTTTTTCTCTTCATGTTCACCTTTACTTTTTTGCGGCGTTGTTTTCATTTTCACTGATTTCTGCAAATGTGTATATTATAATCAATTTTGTCAAGAAACTGTGTTAACGCCACTCTAAATCAAATGCTCTAGTCTAGGGTTAGAATACATAGCCCATTAATTTCACCTTGAAATTCAAATTTCGATTAAAAAAAAGGGAAGAGGGTTGCGATGCATCTGGAATTTTTTTTTCTTTCAATAAAGTCATTTTAATTCGTTGTCTGTTCTTCCAAAATTGAAAGGAGCGATCATGGAAAATGAAGTGAAGATGAAGGGTGCAAATCTTCCGAAAGACCTCATCCACGAAATCCTGGTGAGGCTGCATGTGAAACCCCTTTTGAAATTCAGGTGTGTTTCAAAATCATGGCTTTCTTTAATTTCAAGTGAACGATTCGCCAAGGCCCATCTCAAGATTTCAACCAAGAATAACGGATACCTAGATGACACACTCATTTTTGGCCCTGCAGACTTACAGCCCTTACCTTCCAAGAACATGTATATTTGTTCTATTTCCTCTGTGATCCAGGAGGGTTCTACTGATATCGTTTACTCTATACAGAATTCGGTACATAATAACGTTCAACTTGATTATCCGAATGGATATAGATGGCTTGTGGGTTCTTGTAATGGGTTGGTATGTTTGTGGTTTTCTAATGGCGGATTCATATTGTGGAATCCAGAGACGGGGAAGTCAAAAGAGTTGTCGTACTTTGGCACTCAATATGAAGGGTTTTTATACTCGAGTAATCATGGTTTTGGTTATGATGAAGTGCACGATGATTATAAGGTAGCTGAATTAGACGAAATCAAAGTGGACGGTGTGACTCAATTGGCAGTAAATGTTTACAGTCAGAGGTTGAATTCTTGGAAAGTTTTGACCAACTGGCCAGGCGGAGAAGTTTCTGTTTGCCCCGGCAAGTTTGTAAATGGAGTCATCCATTGGTCTGCGTTTAGATCACTTAAGTGGTTCATTGTTGTTCTAGATCTTGCATCGGATGTCTTTGTCGACTTACCTTTCCCTAATTTGGATGATTATGATGATATTCGCACAGTCCACGCTCAGAAATAAATGTTTGAGGCGGCATATTCTTGAATTGAAGGACTTGGAAACTTACATTGATTTGGTTGCTGAAGTTAGCTCTTGAACTGCAAACATTAAACAGGATTTGCTTCATCCAAAATTGGTGACACTAGGCTTTCAAAAAATGTTATTACTGTAGTTCGTTGAAAATAAAAAAAATTACAAAACTGATGGGGCTTTGGATTGTTTAAGTCATATATTTTCAAACTACTCCCATAGTTAACTAATATCTTGCCATCTCCCAAAAAGAACAATGGGTAAGGTCCGATCAAATCAGCACCCCAATAACCCAGAAAACACGGGATGCAAACCACTTTAATCCATGATTCTCCCACGCCATATTCTTTCATCACCCATACATCCATGCAAGTGTCATAACCACAGCACAAAGCAAGGCAACCTTGTAATTTCTGAGCATGGACTACACCAATATCATCATAATCATCAAAATTAGGGAGAGGTAAGTCAACAAAGACATCCAATGCACGATCTAGTGCAACAATGAACCACTTAAGTGATCTAAAAGCAGACCAATGGATGGCTCCATTTACAAACCGGCGGGCCAAAACGGACTCTTCTCCCACGGCGGTTGCTCAAAACTTTCCAAGAATTCGACCTCTGACTGTAAACTTTTACTACCAAATGAGACACACCGTCCACTTTGATTTCGTCAAATTTAGCTACCTTATAATCATCGTGCACTTCATCATAACCAAAACCACCATTACTCGAGTATATAAGACTACGATTTAGTGCCAAAGTGCAAAGAACTTTTGACTTCCCTTAGCTGGATTCCACAATATGAAGCCGCCATTCCAAAACGACAAACATACAAACCCATTACAAGAACCCACAAGCCATCTATATCCATTCGGATCAAGAACCGGACAATCAAAATTTGAGCGTAATTACGTCATTGAATCTGTTCAGTATTCGAGAGTAAACGATATCAGTAGAACCCTCCTGGATCACAGAGGAAATAGAACAAGTATACATGCTCTTGGAAGGTAAGGGCTCAAATTCTGCAGGGCCGAAAATGAGTTTGTCATGTAGATATCCTTTGTTCTTGGTTGAAATCTTGAGATGGGCCTTGGCGAATCGGTCACTTGAAATTAAAGAGCACCATGCTTTTGAAATACACTTGAATTTCAAAAGGGATTTCTGAGCAACCTCACCAGGATTTCTTGGATGAGTTCTTCCGGCAGATTTTCCCAAATCATCTCCACTACATTTTCCACCATCACTCCTCTTTCAGTTTCTACAGTGAAGTTCGATTTCGGAAGAACAGATGAAGAATTAAATCACTTTATAGGAACATTGGGAAAACTAGTGTAGTATCTATACTATACTGTACTAGAATCAACAAAAGGCACAGTGGCTTCTTGGGGAAAACCCGCCCAAAACCTATACTACACTAATTCTGTTGCTTAATTCGGTGGCGATAAAAGGAAATTAAACCCCAGAATCAAGATACGGGTGCAATTAATGCATTATGGATTCTAACCCTAAATCATCAATTAGACTAGAGCATTTGATTTACAGTCGCATTAACACAGTTTCTTGACAAAATTGATTATAATAAACACATTTACAGAAATCAGTGATAGTGAAAACAATAGTAAAGGTGAAAATAAAAAGAGAGCAAAAGGAATACTTACGCAGAAGGACGACTGGGGGTTGCATCGAGTTGAGATTACAACACCGCACCGAAGATTCACAAAACTCAGGTAGCAGAAGATGACTAAATGGTAGTAATAGGTTTAAAGGGGTATAAAAGTGTGAATCTTATTATTTGGAGGTGCAAACTGCAAACAAAACCGCCACGCTACGGCCGGGAAGCGTCTTATTATGATCACCAATTTGGACTTTCCATTACTTTTTTCGAATAAATAGTGCAATTTTAATATGATTTTGCTAATTTTTTGTGAGTTAAAATTGAGACAAAAATCAACTCAAATAATTATTAATTTGTCAATTTCCTGTGCAATGTAATGTTCTTCGAAATGTCACATGGCCTTAATTCTCTCTCATTTGAATATTTATTATTGTTCCCCGTGAAACCAATTCCATATTTATAGATATGATCATTCAGTTATTACGATTAATATTTTCTTATAATATTCATGTTCTAATATAAGTCACACCCTTCAATGTTATGAGTAATACTCTTTATGTAGTAAAAAATATACGCTTCAATTATCACAACTAATAATTTTTTATAATATAAATCACACCTCTTAACCAATTTAATAAATTTTTGTATAAAATTTGTTTAACTTATACTTTATCTTTACTGCATTATTTCCCGGTGGACACAAAAAATTTTGGTGATATTTATATCTTAATATTTATCACTCAATGAAAAATTCTTATATTGCAATGTTAATTTAGTTTTGTATCAAAATCTTGAAGTTTTAGAAGTGGTTGCTCATTTTCATTTGATAAATTCAACATAATATTTGATGAATTTCAAAATATCTTTACAAATTATTTTATATGTATGACGTGTATTTTGATGTTAGACAAGTGCTTAAAAAAAATTAGTAGTAATATTTTAGTGAAACAAATTAATGTTTTCCAAGAGTACATATTAATTTGTTTTTTTTAAAGTACATATTAATTACACATGCAATTGGTGTTTACAAATTTTTGTACTATTCAAAAATATGTGTGTTTCATTCAAATAAAAACTTTCACAAAGTTTGCAGTATTTATACAATGAGCTTGTTGTAACCGTCTCTATTGAGTTGGTTAGTGGAATGCATCTAAAAGCTTTCCATTTAACTTACTCTTAACGACTTCATCTGCTTGGATCAGCTAACAAATAGCAGTCTGTGAGCTGATACTTTTCTGTTTGTTAATTAATACCTTTTCTCTTGTGAACTAATACTTTAACACAGTTGAACAAAACCTTCCAATAATCCAACCTCCTACTGTAAACATTTACTTCAACCTGATCAATCAGTCCCCCCCAAGATATTGTTTAACTCGACCATCGTATAATCATCGTGCTTTTCATCATAACTGAAACCATGACTAGTGTATACGCATGAATAAGTGCCAAAATCGGTGGGCAGCTTTCTTGATTTCATAGTTCGTGACCAGAAAACGACAAACAGACCAACCCATTACAATATGAAGAAAGCTGTTGTTCAATCACAAGTCAAACCTAGAGCATCCACCCTGAAGCCTAATAAGAGCTCATTCCTCCATTCTATTTTATTTGTGATCTAGCAATTACTACATACCAATTGTAAAATAGGTATAATTCAGAGAGATAGGAACATAAGTTACCTTGTGGGGAGGACAAATGAAGCCATATGGCACAAAAAATCTCGTGTTAATAACGGTAGGAAAATTTGCACGGAGATGGCTGAAATAAAATAAAATAAGCGAATAATCGAGGCACGCGTGTCAATCACGTTTTCCTTAAAATAAATTATGTCCTTCACTCTCGGGTGCTAGTGAATCGTTAGGACACTAGAACAATGATATTAGCATTATATCTTGTTCGAGGTGAACCGAGATGTTGCCTGAAATATATCACCGGAGCAAGAACGAATTTGAGCAGAAACGTATGTTGGCAATTGCCGGAATATGTCTATATCGTTTTCCCAACTTGTGGTTTCACGTTTTTCCACGTCGTTTCAAGTCGTTCGTCTTCATATTTTCACCTTCGACTAAAGTGTTATATATAGCATGAAAATCTGACCATTGGAAACCCTCGGCATTATGAGCCATTAATGGCCTCAAAATAAAACCGACAACCTAAATGATGAACCATTATTTCAGGTTTTAAACTTCAATTAATTTGTTGCAGCTGTTACGTGCCAGCAATTAAACGGGAAATAAAACGAGGCAAACACACTTCCTCATTTGTATTTTACAATGTGGGACAAAAGCTCCTTGCTTTTTCCTTCCCAATAATTGGTTACAACAACTTTGAAAATTAATTTCTCATTCATCAAAAAATGAGCAACATTTTCCAACAATCCCCCACATGAATGGAAATTGATACAGACACCAAAAGGTTTTGGTGATATAAATCAAAGTTAGAAACTTGCATAGGATAGGTAGGTGTCATCCTTTGAACCTTCCCTTGTAAAAGTACACTTACTTTACTAGTCGAATAGTAGATGCAATATCTTTGAACTATCAACTGTTTTGTGTAAACGATAGTATACTCTACTCAAGTTCTTCCTAACAACTGCTCTCACGGGTATGTTCGTTTCGGCCATGAACATCCGCCTGGTTCTGCAAGAGTTTTTTTTAGAAATATGTCTTACAATATTTCCTTCGAAGCGACCCCACTTCTCTCTTACATAGGTGATTTTTTTAAGAGTATTTCACTAACTCTTCTCAAATCATTAATAGCAACAAGCTAATCCTCACATCGTATCACTGAAACATCTTTAGGCAATGGATTTTTAGGGATTTAATTTAAAAAATTTATCCCCCACAAGACAGTGATTTACGAGTTAGACAATTAGGTTGTCCTTTTAAACCTAGTTCTTGGAATCTCCAAATCATCAAGGTAAGGTTTTCCTTCGTCTCAACTCATCTTCTTAAGGCTTAGTCTCATTCCTCTAGATATTATCCTCTAAAACATCTCATCTTTAACTTAAATAGGGTTTTTATCAAAATGCAATAATCTTCAATTCATTGCAAATTTATTTAGAGGATTTTTATGACACTACTACCCCCACATTTCTAATGATGGGATTAGAATTTGTGTCAAAATATCATATTTTCATTTGTGTATCCTTTTAACACATTTGGATATTTCAAATTTCATTTCAGGAACTTTACGATTTGTTCATTAAGAAAAAATAAACACTACGAGTGTTTAAAGCTTTACCGGTCACCCCCAACACATCAAGATAATTGTAGGATCATTTTACCCTTCCACAATTCACATGGATTTATCTCCTTATATGGTGACTTATCAAAACGTGATTGAACAAATCAGGTATAACTTGTGGAAAACATTCCATGGCATCACCGCCTAAGGTTTTTCCATCTAGCTTTTAGGCTACGTCTTTGCTACTCATGTCACGTTCAAATGTATACATGGAGAAACTCTTCCCTCACATTTGAATGTAGTATCTATGGTGAGATTTCATTCTCCACATTCGAATTTGCTTATCCATTTATTAATATTCACCAATATTAATATCGGACACAATTTCGAAATCAATTGAAAAACCAAATGTTTTGAATTCAATTTGAATGAATTCACACTTTCATTCCGTTTTGTTGGACTTTAAAAATCTAAAATTTATTAGCCCAACTACGAATCGAGAAATTTAATCTCGATCAAAATACAAAAATCAAATTAAATTTCAAATGATGTCGTAATTGCCGCACTTTGCTCTTATATAATTCCTCATTGAATTATATGAGTCTCATTTTGGATTAAATCCAAACACACTTTTCCCTCTCAAGCGCAAAGTGTTTGATCCCAAATTAAATCTTAATTTAATATAAAGGGATCCAAATCATGGAATATAAATTTATAATGTCTCAGACATTTATCAAATAAATTTATCAATAAAATTTATCTGGCCAAAAATTCAATTAATCCAACTCAATTAATTTTATTAGACACAAGGACATCAGTCCAAGTATCACACAAGTCAAAACACAATTCGAATTGAATCCAAAACTCAATTTGTACTCTCTAGCACAATTACAAATGAAGCCAATGGCCTTCATTTACTCGTGAATAATTCCCAATAAATTATACGAGTCAACCCTTTTGGATTAAATCTAAAACACAATTTTTGCTCTCTTAAGCACAGAGTGTTTGATCCCAAATTAAATTTTAATTTAATATAAACGGATCCAAATTATGGAGTAATAACTTCTCAAAAAATTATTAATTAATCCATAATATTTACTCGGTACAAATTCAACTAATTTGTCCAAAAAAAACAATAAATGGTCTAAATAATACTGGCACAATTTATTATTGATTCCATGCTATAAATCAATTATAAATGGAGGCTCACGTATTCGTCCAGGCCACATTAAGGTGTTTGACCAACTAATATTTGAAGTCCAAATCATGTAATTAATTTAATTTGGCCCGTGTGAAAACCAATTGAATGGTCTCACATTAATCTCATAGAAGCCCACATTAGGATTGCTGACCCATCTTAGTAATTCAGCAAGGAGGCCCATGTCAAAGATTTTGGCCCATGAAATAATTAATATCAAGTATGACCCAGCAGCCCAATATATTACATGGCCAAATCTTTTAAAAACCCATATGGCCCAATCACAATGGCCCAAAATGAACAACAGGCAGGAAAACTCACCCTTCGGTCCATCTTCTGCCGTTTCCACTGTGCAGAAACGAACCAATCGTGAGAACGCCGCCGCCGCGAATTTCAGAGCAACGATGTAACCGTCGCATTGCCGGACCTCCACGGCTTCCCTCGCTGTACAATCGCAGATCTACGCGAGGAAACAACTCCATCGCACATCAACACCTCCAAACAAATGGAGTCCGATGGCGAATCGCCGGAAAGATACAAATGATCAAAGGTTGTTCCCCCTTTGTCGTTCTTTCCCGAAATGTTGCAAAGATACTCAAATTTATTGACAATTCGTCCCTCTCTTTGAGCACGCTTCAACCATTCGGTATGAAAAAATCTCATTTTCTCACTGCACGCACATGGCTTCACCATTTTGTTTCGATTCCAGAAATGAATTTTTTGAATATGAATTCGATGTTTTTCTTGTGCCTCTTGTTGCAAAATTCATTTTTGGAAAAAGGGATTTCTGAATCCAGCAAGCGCATCTCCACACTGAGATTTATTTGGGCGTGCATTCAAATAGGCAGTCCTGAAAACAATTTTCAACAAGAATTAGTGCATAAACTTCAGTTAAATTCTCACAAATTTTTTTTGGAATATCACTTCCCTGACAAAAGAGCTAATCACTGATCATCTTCTTTTTGTCATCTTTTCATAATGACTTCGCCGAATTTTATCCAGCCGCGCAATTCGGTTGAAACGGTAGCCGAAATCATCTTTGAATACACACCAATATCGTCTTCATCAGAAAATCATTTCGCTATAACAACCATCTCGAAGAATAATTGTTTTAAGATTGTACGAAAATTTGCACCGATATGGCTGAAATAAAATAAAATAAACGAATAATCGAGACACGTGTCAATCACATTTTCCTTAAAATAAATTATGTCCTTCACTCTCGGTGCTAGTGAATCGTTAGGACACTTGTTTTCCAGGATACAACGATTTAAGAACAACGATATTAGCACTGTATCTTGTTCGAGGCGAACCGAGATGTTGCCTGAAATATATCACCGGAGCAAGAACGAATTTGAGCAGAAACATATGTTGGCAATTGTCGGAATATGTCTATATCGTCTTCCCAACTTGTGGTTTCACGTTTTTCCACGTCGTTTCAAGTCGTTCGTCTTCATATTTTCACCTTCAACTAAAGTGTTATATATAGCATGAAAATCTGACCGTTAGAAATTCTCGGCATTATGAGCCATTAATGGCCTCAAAATAAAACCGACAACCTAAATAATGAACAATTATTTCAGGTTTTAAACTTTCAATTAATTCGTTGTAACCGTCACAATAATAAATTCAAAACGTACATAACGTTTTTACTTATTAATTTGCTGCAGTTGTTACGTGTCAATAGTTAAACGGAAAATAAAACGAGATAAACCCACTTCTTCATTTGTATTTCTACAATGTGGGACAAAAGCTCCTTACTTTTTCCTTTCCAATAATTGGTTACAACATCTTTAAAAATTAATTTCTCATTCATAAAAAAATGAGTAACATTTTCCAACAATAACATCACAAATCCAGATTTACTGAATCTAGTTAGCCAGATTCCCAAGCAACCACGTGCATGTATAAAACAGCTGGTCTTTTAGCATCTGAATTTGATGTTTAGTAAGTACAATTATGTACTCTTGTTTCTATCTCATATTTCATTTATACGAAACAAAACAGTCTGCATCAAAGATTTGATGTTCAACAAGGTGAAACTTTAAGGAAAACACACTAACACTTATGAACAAGTTGCCATCAGGTCGCATGTTACTTTCTCATGGACTCAAATTCTAACCATTATCCATCCCAGAAAACAAAAACTTTACAGTAAAACGACTCGATCAGCATCCATATCTTTTGTCCCAGTTTGATGCATACCAGGGGGAAATCTCTTGAAGCTTTATGCAACCCAGACTCATCCACATTGCTCCAAACAGCAAGCCTGCAGGCCAATAAAATACTTATGTACTTCACTCCAAATATCTAAACAATTTATTGTAACATACATTAACCTAAACTCAAGAAGGATTGTAGCAAAATTATAACGTTAAAAGATCAGATGTAAACAACATGGAACTTCATCAGGTGGAAGAATTTTAATACAGGAAATGCACATACATATGAATATGATAATTGATGAAATAAATGTTTAATTATCATATTCATATGTATGTGCATTTCCCTTAACGACTCAATTTGCTGTATTTTGTGCTTCATCATCTTCGAGAACGGCTTGAATATGAGGGAGCTACGGCTATCTTCTCCAAAACATACATGTCGGATGTAGTTGCTCCTCAAGGCTGGGTTGGAATTCAAGACATGTTTGTTTCAATGTTTTAATTTAATTTTGAATATAATTTTCAGAACAGTGTCATTCGGAATGCTACGGGCCAGGAGCAAACTCTAGTAATAGAGTAGCATACGGGAAACAGCTGATACAATCTAAAGCAGCTCAATATATTGCAACTTCATTCATTGATGGACAAGACTGGCTTCTTTCTGCCTCCAAAAATTCTCTGCATCATCAAATGGATTTCATTCAACTTGCTCAAAATTAGTCTCGGGGATAAATTAATATTGGCCATAATTTGGTACATAGCATTCAACATCCGTATCTGTTAGGCAAAGGCACAAGTTGCATTTTTTCTTTTTTTTAAAAGAAAAACCGATAGTATTAAAAAGTCAAATCGGCCTCAACAGTAGCAACAATGTTGTCCGGAACATGGGCAGAAAAGAAAGCAGAATCACAAGAAAAAACAAAAATGACCAATCTGTGAGCCACAAAATTACTAGCACGCCGAGTTCAAACGAACGTAACTCGATCAAACACTACCACAAGCTCCAAAATATCCCGAATCACTTTGCCCAAGTAACTCAAGTCAAGCCTCGAACGCAGCCTGATCACGAGCATGTTGTAGACCACGTCTAATCACAATAGCCTCCTCAACACTCACATCAGACATACTACACCTCTCACTAAAGCACCACATCACACCCCCATTCCAATCCCGAAGAACCCCCTCAATACTTGCCCCAATCCCTGCCCTAACCGAAGCATCTGTATTAAGCTTCAAACGACCCTGCTCCGGACACTTCCACCTCACTCCCCATCTCCCAGCCGAACTCTTCAAACTTCTCCCAAGCATAGCCTTCAAGAAGTCACACCGATGTGCCAATGATGAATCAATCACCTCCTTCTCAGACAAGTCCTTCCCCTGGAAAATATGCAGATTTTTGGCAAACCAGATGTTCCACAAGAACCTAACAAATAAACTGAAAGTATCCTCGTCTAACTGGCCACCCAACTGACGAACTAATTCTTCCAACGACCCCAAATTATACACCACATTAATGGGTCGAGAATCCCAAACCCGGCGCACCCACACACAATCGAAAAGCATGTTCAACCGTCTCCACCTCCACACCACACCTGCAAAAACCGATCCACATCTACAAACCTACTAATCAAATTAATCTTCGTAGAAATAATAACGTGTAAAGTCTTCCACAAAAAGACTTGAATTTTCGGGATAACCCTGAGCGTCCAAATTTTATGCAAATGTGTCACGTCCCCTGTCCCGATAACAATGGAAATCTCATGCTCAAAAGCATCAAGGTAACCAGATCGTGCAGTGTAAATACCGTTTTTCGTGAATCTCCAAGAAAGTACGTCACATCTATAGGTAGGACTAATCGGAACATGTCGGATCCTATTCACATCCACCCTATCAAACATCGCCTCTAGCTTCTCGAGATCCCACTCTGAACGATCAACATCCAACAAATCACACATCCTCATCCCCGATAACTCATCCACCATCTCCGTCCGCACCCCAACCTCTTTGTCCCCCATCAAATAACCACGGCTCTTCCCACACATTAATAGACTCATCATTTCCCACAACCAATGGCCGGATTTGGGCGGATCAGAGTCCATACGATTTTGCAAAAAAAAAAAAAAATCCTTGGGGAAAAAAAAAGATTTAGCAAAGATAGCTCAACAAGAGTCGAACCTACAACCTTTCAACAAATATTAGCAACCCTTTGCCACTAACCTACTTGACCTTTGTTCATAGTTTGTAAAAAGTATAAGTATAATCTTGGTAAGTTAAAATTTGAATTAAATTAAAGCCCTAAATTAAACCCAAAAATTCGCGATCTACGTATTTATTACAAATTTTCAGCCCCCTATATTTATTCACGACCTAACTCGTATTTATTTTTAAAACTTTTCAGTAGCCTACAATTTAATCCCTGGATCGCCATTGCCCACAACCCACACCAAACCCCCTCCAGAAGTTTCCGACCCTCCAAAATACTTTTACCAAACATCAAGGGCATTAACAGTACCAATTTGAAGTGCTGGAGAAATATATCCATCTGCATCAGAATCTAAAAATCTAAATCAACAACAAAATCATACAAACTTTACCAAAACCTATCAGCCTCAAGGAATTGATTTGTAAACTGGAGTTGGAAAAAAAAAAAAGCCCTGCTTCTTTACTAATGGGGTGTTTTGAAACACCATTTAAATAGTTAAAAGCGTTTTTTTTTTTAAGTTGGTGAGAACCAATTTTTTTTTTTTTTTAAAAGTGTTTGTTAGGTACAAAATGAGTTTCAAAACACCCTCCTAAGCAATTTTTTTATCACTCTTGTCATAAAATCTTATTATTGTTTAGAAAATATTTGAATTATTAAATAGTAATAGTGTTTATGTATAACAGTAATACTTGATTTTAAAAAAAATATGTCGAGAAAAAGAAGGAGAATGAAAATTAAAAGGATAAAATGATTTCTAAAGAAAAAGGTGTGAGGAAAAAAAAGGAAAATAATGTAATACTAGAACAAATAAATAATGATTTCTCTTGCTCTTCGAGAAAATAATGCAGTTACCATTAAAATAAGTTCTTTTTTTATTAATAGAAATAGTACGTAATGACTAAAATCAAATCTATATATATAAAAGGAGAAGTTCCACACCTAAAATTCTGACAAGTGGCTTAACTACCATCCGCCACGTGTTAATCTACCTAATAAATCTACCTTATCTAATTATAAAAAATGTGGCTATCTAATTTTATATCAAAAATATAAAAAACGTGGCAACCATTTGTATTTTATCTAGTTTTATATCAAAAACGTGGCAGTCATTTTTATCTAATAATCCTATGCAGCCATTTTGATCTAATAATCTTATCTATCTAATTCATCTAATTTAACCTATCTGATCTGAATTTTGTCAAAGAAAACCTATCTGATCTGAAACGGAATTGAAGTGGAGCCGGAGAAAGGGCCACGCTCAGGAGGGCCGCGTTCCCCTATCTGATCTAAATCGGAATTGAAGCGGAGCCGGAGAAAGGGCCAGGCTCACGTTCCGTCGAAGTCCGCCGGGGCCACGTTCCGTCGAAGTCCGCCGTCTGGGCGCGCTCGGCGGGGCCGCATTTCCATATCTAAATCCGCCGTCGTGCGTGGCGAGGAATGGATCGACGCGGCGCCGGATGGTACAACCAAAACTTACCTTTTCAAATCATGAATTATCGACAATATATCTAAAAAAGTGCAGGAGGGAAACGACGACAAGAGACAAGAGATGAGATTAAGAAATATCTGGAATGTCGTTACTTATCGGCATGCGAAGCCCGTGTGGAGAACCTTCGCGTTTGACATCCACTACCGGAAGCCTGCAGTACAAAGGCTAATTATACACCTTCCGAACCAACAGAGCATCACCTACAATGAAACAGAAAACCTTCAGAACATTGTGGCACGAGAAGGTGTGGAAAAAACAATGTTCACCTAGTGGATGCAAACAAACAGAGTCAATGTCGAAGCCAGAGAGCTAACTTATATCGAGTTCCCAACAAAGTTTGCATGGGGCACAAAGAAGAAAGAGTGGAAAAAATGGAGCAATAGTAGCTACAACTTTGGAAGACTTATCAACATCCACCCCGCAGCAGACGAGCTATACTACTCGAAAAATTTAGTCTTGGTAACAAAAGGAGCAACAAACCATGATTTTTTTCTCACCGTAGGAAACGTGAAGCACCAAACTTTCAAATCTGCTTGTCACGTAAAAGTATTGCTAGACCGGGACTCGAAATGGAAAGAGGCGATGGACGAGGCCGCCAAATGGGCAACATCCAACCAATTAAGGAACCGCTTTGTCACGCTTTTGCTTTACTGTGAGGTCGGGAGCCCACTCAAATTATGGAACCACTGTTGGGAATCTATGGCAGAAGACATAGCTTACAAACAAAGGAACACTTTTGGATTCATAGAGATGGAGTTCATAGAAGAAGACCTACAACAATACACACTAATGGAAATTCAAAAGCTGTTGATGGAGAACGACAAGTCACTTGAAGACTTTGAGGACATGCCAACACCGAACAAGAACGTCCTTAAAGAGCTATCGAACTCACTGTTACTAGAAGAAACAAGCTTCGATAGCGATGAACAACAAGCAGAACACGACAAACTGGTTCACATGTTGAATGAAGAACAACGTACGGTGTTCGACGCAGTAATGGATTAGGTGGACAACGGAAAAGGGAAACTGTTCTTTCTTTACGGCCCGGGCGGAACTGGAAAAATATACCTCTACAAAACTATAATCACAGGATTACGAGCTCAAAAAAAAGTCGTCATCCCAGTCGCTGTTGGGGAATTAATTGCCCACATCTATTCTGGATGAATATTTAAATACAAATTTAATTTTAACAATTATTAACTAGCATTAATTTTAACAATTATAATCTGACCTTTAAAGTTGATAATTTTGTTATATTCCTCCTTGAGATTACTATTCAGCCTGACTGGGCATCGTCTTAGCTTTATACTTGGTTTAATCTCTCGAGTGAAGTACATAAGTATTTTGTTGGCTTTTCGGATGAATAACTGCGGCACAAGAGGTTTTGATATGGATGATGAATTGATGATTCAGTCCTTTTAATTTAAACTTCTTGTTTTCTGGGATGGGTAATAGTTGGAATTTGTGAGTCCATGAGAAACTACATTCATGCCAACTTCTTCTAAGTATTAAAATAGAATAACCTTGTTGAACGTCGAATTATGTTGGTTTTTTCTTTTTTAATTCTTGATTTCTAATATTAAGATCTACATAGTTGATTCTATTTGCTCTTTCTTAAAGGGTTCTTTCGAATATTCTAATACAAGCGATCTCATTTACCTTGCGATCAACGAGATTTTGATGACGTGGATGGTGATTGAGTCGTTTTTGTAATGTAAAATCGGCGTTTTTAAATTTTGTCCTGTTTTTCTTCAAGTTTCACCTTGTTGATTTGAACATCAAATTATGTTGGTACCATTTTCTTAATTTTTTTTCCTAAATATTAATCCATGTGTCTATAGTCTATACTTTGCCTAACTGTTGCCTAACTAGTGATACTAATTTGAGATGTAAATTGGATAGTATTATTAGGATGGAAAACTTCACGATTATTTCATTTCAATTCAACCCAATTTTTCTTTGTTAAAAACTTGTATCAAACACAGCAGCAACTTGAATTTGTATGCTTATTTTCATCCATAATAATAACAATATAAACAATTGTGGAAAGAAAGAAGTGTATACACTTAAAACACATGCATATGATTGACCCAAAACATCATGAAAAAAGAATCAATGTGTTGGTGGACATGAATACAACTCATTTTTAAAAAAAAAAAACAGCCAATACGATTAGACAACAAAACTCAAACAGTTTTTTGTAGCATTTTTTAAAAAGTGAAAAAATTTGTGTGCATGCGACGTTTTGATAAATAACAACAATACTTGAAAAAAAAAAGAGTTCACACGAATATCTGAAAAATATATGTCTAAATAAATTTTAATGCATTTATTTTCGTATAGTACAAAAAATATGTGAACACCAATTAGTGGAAGTTTTTCTTTTCATATTATTTGGTGCATTTATATTTGAATAATACAAAAACAATTAGGTAATTACATGTGTAATTAATATGTATTTTTAAAAAATAATTTAATACGTACTCTTAGAAAATATTACTTTATTTCACTAAAACACTGATCATTTATTCTAACATCAGTACACGTTATATACAAAAAATAATAATGTAAAGACAATATTATGAAATTTATCCAACATTATGTTGAATTTATGAAATGAAAATAAGTAACCTCTTCTAAACCTTCAAATTTTTTATTACAAAACTAAATTAACATGGCAATATAATAATTTTTCATAAAGTGATATAATTGCGACCAAAAGATTTTGTTTAAAATGGAAAATAATAAATATTTAATGGGAGAGGGTCATGGGACAATTCACAGCACATTACATTTGCATAGCGAATTGACCAAAAAACATTTGAATTGATTTTGTCTCAATTTTGACTCACAAAATATCAACAAAACCATGTTCAAATTGCACTAATCTTATGCTACTAGTATTTATTTATTTTTTTCGGAAGAAAAGGAAAAGGTCAAATTAGTCATCACAATAAGGGCTTCCCGCCGGTAGCAAGACGGTTTTGTTTGCAGTTTGCACCCTCCAAATAATAAGATTCACACTTAATAACCCTTTAAACTATATTACTAATATTTTGCGCCTCGAGATTTTCGGTAAAGAACGTTTCAGTCATCTTCTTTCTGCAAACTGAGTTTGTAATCTCAACTCGATGCAAGCACCACTCCTCATTCACAGTAAGTATTCTTTTTTCTCTTCATGTTCACCTTTACTTTTTTTTGGCGTTGTTTTCATTTTCACTGATTTACTGCAAATGTGTATATTATAATCGATTTTGTCAAGAAACTGTGTTAACGCCACTCTAAATCAAATGCTCTAGTCTAGGGTTAGAATACATAGCCCATTAATTTCACCTTGAAATTCAAATTTCGATTAAAAAAAAGGGAAGAGGGTTGCGATGCATCTGGAATTTTTTTTTCTTTCAATAAAGTCATTTTAATTAGATTATGTTTCTTCCAAAATTGAAAGGAGCGATCATGGAAAATGAAGTGAAGATGAAGGGTGCAAATCTTAGAAAAGACCTCATCCACGAAATCTGGTGAAATTTGCATGTGAAACCCCTTTTGAAATTCAGGTGTGTTTCAAAATCATGGCTTTCTTTAATTTCAAGTGAACGATTCGCCAAGGCCCATCTCAAGATTTCAACCAAGAATAACGGATACCTAGATGACACACTCATTTTGGCCCCTGAGACTTCTGACCCTTACCTTCCAAGAACATGTATATTTGTTCTATTTCCTCTGATGATCAGGAGGGTTTCTCGATATCGTTTACTCTATACGTAATTCGGTACATAATAACGTTCAACTTGATTATCCGAATGGATATAGATGGCTTGTGGGTTCTTGTAATGGGTTGGTATGTTTGTGGTTTTTCTAATGGCGGATTCATATTGTGGAATCGAGAGGCGGGAAGTCAAAAGAGTTGTCGTGCTTTGGCACTCAATATGAAGGGTTTTTATACTCGAGTAATCATGGTTTTGGTTATGATGAAGTGCACGATGATTATAAGGTAGCTGAATTAGAGCGAAATCAAAGTGGACGGTGTGACTCAATTGGCGATAAATGTTTTACGGTCGAGAGGTTGAATTCTTGAAAGTTTTGACCAAGCGGCGGCGGAGAAGTTTCTGTTTGCCCCGGCAAGTTTGTAAATGGAGTCATCCATTGGTCTGCGTTTAGATCACTTAAGTGGTTCATTGTTGTTCTAGATCTTGCATCGGATGTCTTTGTCGACTTACCTTTCCCTAATTTGGATGATTATGATGATATTCGCACGATCCTTCGAAATAAATGTTTGAGGCGGCATATTCTTGAATTGAAGGACTTGAAACTTACATTGATTTGGTTGCTGAAGTTAGCTCTTGAACTGCAAACATTAAACAGGATTTGCTTCATCAAAATTGGTGACACTAGGCTTTCAAAAAATGTTATTACTGTAGTTCGTTGAAAATAAAAAAAATTACAAAACTGATGGGGCTTTGGATTGTTTTAAGTCATATATTTTCAAACTACTCCCATAGTTAACTAATATCTTGCCATCTCCCAAAAAAGAACAATGGGTAAGGTCCGATCAAATCAGCACCCCAATAACCCAGAAAACACGGGATGCAAACCACTTTAATCCATGATTCTCCCACGCCATATTCTTTCATCACCCATACATCCATGCAAGTGTCATAACCACAGCACAAAGCAAGGCAACCTTGTAATTTCTGAGCATGGACTACACCAATATCATCATAATCATCAAAATTAGGGAGAGGTAAGTCAACAAAGACATCCAATGCACGATCTAGTGCAACAATGAACCACTTAAGTGATCTAAAAGCAGACCAATGGATGGCTCCATTTACAAACTGGCCGGGCCAAACAGACTCTTCTCCACCTGGCCAGTTGCTCAAAACTTTCCAAGAATTCGACCTCTGACTGTAAACTTTTACTACCAAATGAGACACACCGTCCACTTTGATTTCGTCAAATTCAGCTACCTTATAATCATCGTGCACTTCATCATAACCAAAACCACCATTACTCGAGTATATAAGACTACCAGATTTAGTGCCAAAGTGCAGCAACTCTTTTGACTTCCCTTAGCTGGATTCCACAATATGAAGCCGCCATTCCAAAACGACAAACATACAAACCCATTACAAGAACCCACAAGCCATCTATATCCATTCGGATCAAGAACCGGACAATCAAGCTGAACGTAATTACGTACTGAATTCTGTTCGTATTCAGAGTAAACGATATCAGTAGAACCCTCCTGGATCACAGAGGAAATAGAACAAGTATACATGCTCTTGGAAGGTAAGGGCTCAAATTCTGCAGGGCCGAAAATGAGTTTGTCATGTAGATATCCTTTGTTCTTGGTTGAAATCTTGAGATGGGCCTTGGCGAATCGGTCACTTGAAATTAAAGAGCACCATGCTTTTGAAATACACTTGAATTTCAAAAGGGATTTCACAGGCAACCTCACCAGGATTTCTTGGATGAGTTCTTCCGGCAGATTTTCCCAAATCATCTCCACTACATTTTCCACCATCACTCCTCTTTCAGTTTCTACAGTGAAGTTCGATTTCGGAAGAACAGATGAAGAATTAAATCACTTTATAGGAACATTGGGAAAACTAGTGTAGTATCTATACTATACTGTACTAGAATCAACAAAAGGCACAGTGGCTTCTTGGGGAAAACCCGCCCAAAACCTATACTACACTAATTCTGTTGCTTAATTCGGTGGCGATAAAAGGAAATTAAACCCCAGAATCAAGATACGGGTGCAATTAATGCATTATGGATTCTAACCCTAAATCATCAATTAGACTAGAGCATTTGATTTACAGTCGCATTAACACAGTTTCTTGACAAAATTGATTATAATAAACACATTTACAGAAATCAGTGATAGTGAAAACAATAGTAAAGGTGAAAATAAAGAGAGCAAAAGGAATACTTACGCAGAAGGACGACTGGGGGTTGCATCGAGTTGAGATTACAACACCGCACCGAAGATTCACAAAACTCAGGTAGCAGAAGATGACTAAATGGTAGTAATAGGTTTAAAGGGGTATAAAAGTGTGAATCTTATTATTTGGAGGTGCAAACTGCAAACAAAACCGCCACGCTACGGCCGGGAAGCGTCTTATTATGATCACCAATTTGGACTTTCCATTACTTTTTTCGAATAAATAGTGCAATTTTAATATGATTTTGCTAATTTTTTGTGAGTTAAAATTGAGACAAAAATCAACTCAAATAATTATTAATTTGTCAATTTCCTGTGCAATGTAATGTTCTTCGAAATGTCACATGGCCTTAATTCTCTCTCATTTGAATATTTATTATTGTTCTCGTGAAACCAAATTCATATTTATAGATATGATCGTTCGGTTATTACGATTAATATTTTCTTATAATATTATGTATTACAATATAAGTCACACCCTTGATGTTATAGTAATATCTTTTTTATGTAGTAAAAAATATACGCTTCAATTATCACAACTAATAATTTTTTATAATATAAATCACACCTCTTAACCAATTTAATAAATTTTTGTATAAAATTTGTTTAACTTATACTTTATCTTTACTGCATTATTTCCCGGTGGACACAAAAATTTTTGGTGATATTTATATCTTAATATTTATCACTCAATGAAAAATTCTTATATTGCAATGTTAATTTAGTTTTGTATCAAAATCTTGAAGTTTTAGAAGTGGTTGCTCATTTTCATTTGATAAATTCAACATAATATTTGATGAATTTCAAAATATCTTTACAAATTATTTTATATGTATGACGTGTATTTTGATGTTAGACAAGTGCTTAAAAAAATTAGTAGTAATATTTTAGTGAAACAAATTAATGTTTTCCAAGAGTACATATTAATTTGTTTTTTTTAAAGTACATATTAATTACACATGTAATTGGTGTTTACAAATTTTTGTACTATTCAAAAATATGTGTGTTTCATTCAAATAAAAACTTTCACAAAGTTTGCAGTATTTATACAATGAGCTTGTTGTAACCGTCTCTATTGAGTTGGTTAGTGGAATGCATCTAAAAGCTTTCCATTTAACTTACTCTTAACGACTTCATCTGCTTGGATCAGCTAACAAATAGCAGTCTGTGAGCTGATACTTTTCTGTTTGTTAATTAATACCTTTTCTCTTGTGAACTAATACTTTAACACAGTTGAACAAAACCTTCCAATAATCCAACCTCCTACTGTAAACATTTACTTCAACCTGATCAATCAGTCCCCCCCAAGATATTGTTTAACTCGACTATCGTATAATCATCGTGCTTTTCATCATAACTGAAACCATGACTAGTGTATACGCATGAATAAGTGCCAAAATCGGTGGGCAGCTTTCTTGATTTCATAGTTCGTGACTAGAAAACGACAAACAGACCAACCCATTACAATATGAAGAAAGCTGTTGTTCAATCACAAGTCAAACCTAGAGCATCCACCCTGAAGCCTAATAAGAGCTCATTCCTCCATTCTATTTTATTTGTGATCTAGCAATTACTACATACCAATTGTAAAATAGGTATAATTCAGAGAGATAGGAACATAAGTTACCTTGTGGGGAGGACAAATGAAGCCATATGGCACAAAAATCTCGTGTTAATAACGGTAGGAAAATTTGCACCGGAGATGGCTGAAATAAAATAAAATAAGCAATAATAATCGAGGCGACGTGTCAATCACGTTTTCCTTAAAATAAATTATGTCCTTCACTCTCGGTGCTAGTGAATCGTTAGGACACTAGAACAATGATATTAGCATTATATCTTGTTCGAGGTGAACCGAGATGTTGCCTGAAATATATCACCGGAGCAAGAACGAATTTGAAAGTAAACGTATGTTGGCAATTGCGGAATATGTCTATATCGTTTTCCCAACTTGTGGTTTCACGTTTTTCCACGTCGTTTCAAGTCGTTCGTCTTCATATTTTCACCTTCGACTAAAGTGTTATATATAGCATGAAAATCTGACCATTGGAAACCCTCGGCATTATGAGCCATTAATGGCCTCAAAATAAAACCGACAACCTAAATGATGAACCATTATTTCAGGTTTTAAACTTCAATTAATTTGTTGCAGCTGTTACGTGCCAGCAATTAAACGGGAAATAAAACGAGGCAAACACACTTCCTCATTTGTATTTTACAATGTGGGACAAAAGCTCCTTGCTTTTTCCTTCCCAATAATTGGTTACAACAACTTTGAAAATTAATTTCTCATTCATCAAAAAATGAGCAACATTTTCCAACAATCCCCCACATGAATGGAAATTGATACAGACACCAAAAGGTTTTGGTGATATAAATCAAAGTTAGAAACTTGCATAGGATAGGTAGGTGTCATCCTTTGAACCTTCCCTTGTAAAAGTACACTTACTTTACTAGTCGAATAGTAGATGCAATATCTTTGAACTATCAACCTGTTTTTTGTGTAAGCGATAGTATACTCTACTCAAGTTCTTCCTAACAACTCTCAGCTCTCACGGGTATGTTCGTTTCTGCCATGAACATCCGTCTGGTTCTGCAAGAGTTTTTTTTAGAAATATGTCTTACAATATTTCCTTCGGAGCGACCCCACTTCTCTCTTACATAGGTGATTTTTTTAAGAGTATTTCACTAACTCTTCTCAAATCATTAATAGCAACAAGCTAATCCTCACATCGTATCACTGAAACATCTTTAGGCAATGGATTTTTAGGGATTTAATTTAAAAAATTTATCCCCCACAAGACAGTGATTTACGAGTTAGACAATTAGGTTGTCCTTTTGAACCTAGTTCTTGGAATCTCCAGTCATCAAGGTAAGGTTTTCCTTCGTCTCAACTCATCTTCTTAAGGCTTAGTCTCATTCCTCTAGATATTATCCTCTAAAACATCTCATCTTTTTAATAGGGTTTTTATCAAAAATGCAATAATCTTCAATTCATTGCAAATTTATTTAGAGGATTTTTATGACACTACTACCCCACATTTCTAATGATGGGATTAGAATTTGTGTCAAAATATCATATTTTCATTTGTGTATCCTTTTAACACATTTGGATATTTGATTTCATTTCGGGGAACTTTACGATTTGTTCATTAAGAAAAAATAAACACTACGAGTGTTTAAAGCTTTACCGGTCACCCCCAACACATCAAGATAATTGTAGGATCATTTTACCCTTCCACAATTCACATGGATTTATCTCCTTATATGGTGACTTATCAAAACGTGATTGAACAAATCCGTATAACTTGTGGAAAACATTCCCTTGGCATCACCGCCTAAGGTTTTCCATCTAGCTTTTAGGCTACGTCTTTGCTACTCATGTCACGTTCAAATGTATACATGGAGAAACTCTTCCCTCACATTTGAATGTAGTATCTATGGTGAGATTTCATTCCCCACATTCGAATTTGCTTATCCATTTATTAATATTCACCAATATTAATATCGGACACAATTTCGAAATCAATTGAAAAACCAAATGTTTTGAATTCAATTTGAATGAATTCACACTTTCATTCCGTTTTGTTGGACTTTAAAAATCTAAAATTTATTAGCCCAACTACGAATCGAGAAATTTAATCTCGATCAAAATACAAAAATCAAATTAAATTTCAAATGATGTCGTAATTGCCGCACTTTGCTCTTATATAATTCCTCATTGAATTATATGAGTCTCATTTTGGATTAAATCCAAACACACTTTTCCCTCTCAAGCGCAAAGTGTTTGATCCCAAATTAAATCTTAATTTAATATAAAGGGATCCAAATCATGGAATATAAATTTATAATGTCTCAGACATTTATCAAATAAATTTATCAATAAAATTTATCTGGCCAAAAATTCAATTAATCCAACTCAATTAATTTTATTAGACACAAGGACATCAGTCCAAGTATCACACAAGTCAAAACACAATTCGAATTGAATCCAAAACTCAATTTGTACTCTCTAGCACAATTACAAATGAAGCCAATGGCCTTCATTTACTCGTGAATAATTCCCAATAAATTATACGAGTCAACCCTTTTGGATTAAATCTAAAACACAATTTTTGCTCTCTTAAGCACAGAGTGTTTGATCCCAAATTAAATTTTAATTTAATATAAACGGATCCAAATTATGGAGTAATAACTTCTCAAAAATTATTAATTAATCCATAATATTTACTCGGTACAAATTCAACTAATTTGTCCAAAAAAACAATAAATGGTCTAAATAATACTGGCACAATTTATTATTGATTCCATGCTATAAATCAATTATAAATGGAGGCTCACGTATTCGTCCAGGCCACATTAAGGTGTTTGACCAACTAATATTTGAAGTCCAAATCATGTAATTAATTTAATTTGGCCCGTGTGAAAACCAATTGAATGGTCTCACATTAATCTCATAGAAGCCCACATTAGGATTGCTGACCCATCTTAGTAATTCAGCAAGGAGGCCCATGTCAAAGATTTTGGCCCATGAAATAATTAATATCAAGTATGACCCAGCAGCCCAATATATTACATGGCCAAATCTTTTAAAAACCCATATGGCCCAATCACAATGGCCCAAAATGAACAACAGGCAGGAAAACTCACCCTTCGGTCCATCTTCTGCCGTTTCCACTGTGCAGAAACGAACCAATCGTGAGAACGCCGCCGCCGCGAATTTCAGAGCAACGATGTAACCGTCGCATTGCCGGACCTCCACGGCTTCCCTCGCTGTACAATCGCAGATCTACGCGAGGAAACAACTCCATCGCACATCAACACCTCCAAACAAATGGAGTCCGATGGCGAATCGCCGGAAAGATACAAATGATCAAAGGTTGTTCCCCCTTTGTCGTTCTTTCCCGAAATGTTGCAAAGATACTCAAATTTATTGACAATTCGTCCCTCTCTTTGAGCACGCTTCAACCATTCGGTATGAAAAAATCTCATTTTCTCACTGCACGCACATGGCTTCACCATTTTGTTTCGATTCAGAAATGAATTTTTTGAATATGAATTCGATGTTTTTCTTGTGCCTCTTGTTGCAAAATTCATTTTTTGGAAAAAGGGATTTCTGAATCCAGCAAGCGCATCTCCACACTGAGATTTATTTGGGCGTGCATTCAAATAGGCAGTCCTGAAAACAATTTTCAACAAGAATTAGTGCATAAACTTCAGTTAAATTCTCACAAATTTTTTTTTGGAATATCACTTCCCTGACAAAAAGAGCTAATCACTGATCATCTTCTTTTTGTCATCTTTTTCATAATGACTTCGCCGAATTTTATCCAGCCGCGCAATTCGGTTGAAACGGTAGCCGAAATCATCTTTGAATACACACCAATATCGTCTTCATCAGAAAATCATTTCGCTATAACAACCATCTCGAAGAATAATTGTTTTAAGATTGTACGAAAATTTGCACCGATATGGCTGAAATAAAATAAAATAAGCGAATAATCGCATATGGCGTGTCAATCGCATTTTCCTTAAAATAAATTATGTCCTTCACTCTCGGTCTTTAGTGAATCGTTAGGACACTTGTTTTCCAGGGATACAACGATTTAAAACAGCGATATTAAGATCATATCTTTGTTCGGCGTGAACGAGATGATGTTCGAAATATATCACCGGGAAGCAAAACGAATTTGAGCGAAACATATGTTGGCAATTGCCGGAATATGTCTATATCGTCTTCCCAACTTGTGGTTTCACGTTTTTTCCACGTCGTTTCAAGTCGTTTCGTCTTCATATTTTCACCTTCAACTAAAGTGTTATATATAGCGTGAAAATCGACCGTTAGAAATTCCGGCATTATGAGCCATTAATGGCCTCAAAAATAAAACCGACAACCTAAATAATGAACAATTATTTCGGGTTTTAAACTTTCAATTAATTAGATTTATAACCGTCGCAATAATAAATTCAAAAGCGTACATAACGTTTTTTTTTTTATTAATTTCTTTGCGGTTATTACGTGTCAATAGTTAAGCGGAAAATAAAAGCGAGATAAACCCACTTCTTCATTTGTATTTCTACAATGTGGGACAAAAGCTCCTTACTTTTTCCTTTCCAATAATTGGTTACAACATCTTTAAAAATTAATTTCTCATTCATAAAAAAATGAGTAACATTTTCCAACAATAACATCACAAATCCAGATTTACTGAATCTAGTTAGCCAGATTCCCAAGCAACCACGTGCATGTATAAAACAGCTGGTCTTTTAGCATCTGAATTTGATGTTTAGTAAGTACAATTATGTACTCTTGTTTCTATCTCATATTTCATTTATACGAAACAAAACAGTCTGCATCAAAGATTTGATGTTCAACAAGGTGAAACTTTAAGGAAAACACACTAACACTTATGAACAAGTTGCCATCAGGTCGCATGTTACTTTCTCATGGACTCAAATTCTAACCATTATCCATCCCAGAAAACAAAAACTTTACAGTAAAACGACTCGATCAGCATCCATATCTTTTGTCCCAGTTTGATGCATACCAGGGGAAATCTCTTGAAGCTTTATGCAACCCAGACTCATCCACATTGCTCCAAACAGCAAGCCTGCAGGCCAATAAAATACTTATGTACTTCACTCCAAATATCTAAACAATTTATTGTAACATACATTAACCTAAACTCAAGAAGGATTGTAGCAAAATTATAACGTTAAAAGATCAGATGTAAACAACATGGAACTTCATCAGGTGGAAGAATTTTAATACAGGAAATGCACATACATATGAATATGATAATTGATGAAATAAATGTTTAATTATCATATTCATATGTATGTGCTGCATTTTAACGACTCAATTTGCTGTATTTTGTGCTTCATCATCTTGAGAACGGCTTGAATATGAGGGAGCTACGGCTATCTTCTCCAAAACATACATGTCGGATGTAGTTGCTCCTCAAGGCTGGGTTGGAATTCAAGACATGTTTGTTTCAATGTTTTAATTTAATTTTGAATATAATTTTCAGAACAGTGTCATTCGGAATGCTACGGGCCAGGAGCAAACTCTAGTAATAGAGTAGCATACGGGAAACAGCTGATACAATCTAAAGCAGCTCAATATATTGCAACTTCATTCATTGATGGACAAGACTGGCTTCTTTCTGCCTCCAAAAATTCTCTGCATCATCAAATGGATTTCATTCAACTTGCTCAAAATTAGTCTCGGGGATAAATTAATATTGGCCATAATTTGGTACATAGCATTCAACATCCGTATCGGTTAGGCAAAGGCACAAGTTGCATTTTTTTTTTCTTTTTTTTAAAAGAAAAACCGATAGTATTAAAAAGTCAAATCGGCCTCAACAGTAGCAACAATGTTGTCCGGAACATGGGCAGAAAAGAAAGCAGAATCACAAGAAAAAACAAAAATGACCAATCTGTGAGCCACAAAATTACTAGCACGCCGAGTTCAAACGAACGTAACTCGATCAAACACTACCACAAGCTCCAAAATATCCCGAATCACTTTGCCCAAGTAACTCAAGTCAAGCCTCGAACGCAGCCTGATCACGAGCATGTTGTAGACCACGTCTAATCACAATAGCCTCCTCAACACTCACATCAGACATACTACACCTCTCACTAAAGCACCACATCACACCCCCATTCCAATCCCGAAGAACCCCCTCAATACTTGCCCCAATCCCTGCCCTAACCGAAGCATCTGTATTAAGCTTCAAGCGTTTGACCGCTCAGGACACTTCCACCTCACTCCCCCATCTCCCGGCCGAACTCTTCAAACTTCTCCCAAGCATAGCCTTCAAGAAGTCACACCGATGTGCCAATGATGAATCAATCACCTCCTTCTCAGACAAGTCCTTCCCCTGGAAAATATGCAGATTTTTGGCAAACCAGATGTTCCACAAGAACCTAACAAATAAACAGAAAGTATCCTCGTCTAACTGGCCACCCAACTGACGAACTAATTCTTCCAACGACCCCAAATTATACACCACATTAATCGGTCCAGAATCCCAAACCCGACGCACCCACACACAATCCTGAAAAGCATGTTCAGCCGTCTCCACCTCCACACCACACCTCGTACAAAACTGATCCACATCTACAAACCTACTAATCAAATTAATCTTCGTAGAAATAATAACGTGTAAAGTCTTCCACAAAAAGACTTGAATTTTCGGGATAACCCTGAGCGTCCAAATTTTATGCAAATGTGTCCGTCCCGCATCCCGATAACAATGGAAATCTCATGCTCAAAAGCATCAAGGTAACGGATCGTGCAGTGTAAATACCGTTTTTCGTGAATCTCCAAGAAAGTACGTCACATCTATAGGTAGGACTAATCGGAACATGTCGGATCCTATTCACATCCACCCTATCAAACATCGCCTCTAGCTTCTCGAGATCCCACTCTGAACGATCAACATCCAACAAATCACACATCCTCATCCCCGATAACTCATCCACCATCTCCGTCCGCACCCCAACCTCCTTTGTCCCCATCAAATAACCACGGCTCTTCCCACATTAATAGACTCATCATTTCCCACAACCAATGGCCGATTTGGGCGGATGTAGCCATACGATTTTTGGAAAAAAAAAAATCACCTTGGGGGAAAAAAAAAGATTTAGCAGCATAGCTCAACAAGAGTCGAACCTACAACCTTTCAACAAATATTAGCAACCCTTTGCCACTAACCTACTTCAGCCTTTGTTCATAGTTTGTAAAGTATAAGTATAATACTGGTAAGTTAAAATTTGAATTAAATTAAAGCCCTAAATTAAACCCAAAAATTCGCGATCTACTGTATTTATTACAAATTTTCAGCCCGCCCTATATTTATTCACGTATACTGTATTTATTTTAAAACTTTCAATTACGTACTCTACAATTTAATCCCGGATCGCCATTGCACAACCCACACCAAACCCCCTCCGAAGTTTCCGACCCTCCAAAATACTTTACCAAACATCAAGGGCATTAACAGTACCAATTTGAAGTGCTGGAGAAATATATCCATCTGCATCAGAATCTAAAAATCTAAATCAACAACAAAATCATACAAACTTTACCAAAACCTATCAGCCTCAAGGAATTGATTTGTAAACTGGAGTTGGAAAAAAAAAAAAAGCCCTGCTTCTTTACTAATGGGGTGTTTTGAAACACCATTTAAATAGTTAAAAGCGTTTTTTTTTTTAAGTTGGTGAGAACCAATTTTTTTTTTTTTTAAAAGTGTTTGTTAGGTACAAAATGAGTTTCAAAACACCCTCCTAAGCAATTTTTTATCATTTCTTGTCATAAATCTTATTATTGTTTAGAAAATATTTGAATTATTAAATAGTAATAGTGTTTATGTATAACTTGATATCTTGATTTTAAAAAAAATATGTCGAGAAAAAGAAGGAGAATGAAAAATAAAAAGGATAAAATGATTTCTAAAAAGAAAAAGGTGTGAGGGAAAAAAAAAAAGGAAAATAATGTAATACTAGAACAAATAAATAATGATTTCTCTTGCTCTTCGAGAAAATAATGCAGTTACCATTAAAATAAGTTCTTTTTTTATTAATAGAAATAGTACGTAATGACTAAAATCAAATCTATATATATAAAAGGAGAAGTTCCACACCTAAAATTCTGACAAGTGGCTTAACTACCATCCGCCACGTGTTAATCTACCTAATAAATCTACCTTATCTAATTATAAAAAATGTGGCTATCTAATTTTATATCAAAAATATAAAAAACGTGGCAACCATTTGTATTTTATCTAGTTTTATATCAAAAACGTGGCAGTCATTTTTATCTAATAATCCTATGCAGCCATTTTGATCTAATAATCTTATCTATCTAATTCATCTAATTTAACCTATCTGATCTGAATTTTGTCAAAGAAAACCTATCTGATCTGAAACGGAATTGAAGTGGAGCCGGAGAAAGGGCCACGCTCAGGAGGGCCGCGTTCCCCTATCTGATCTAAATCGGAATTGAAGCGGAGCCGGAGAAAGGGCCAGGCTCAGGGGGCCACGTTCCGTCGAAGTCCGCCGTCTGGGCGCGCTCAGGGGGCCGCATTCCAACAAATCCGCCGTCGTGCGTGGCGAGGAATGGATCGACGCGGCGCCGGAGAAACTTATATCATGAATTATCGACAATATATCTAAAAGAGTGCAGGAGGGAAACGACGACAAGAGACAAGAGATGAGATTAAGAAATATCTGGAATGTCGTTACTTATCGGCATGCGAAGCCCGTGTGGAGAACCTTCGCGTTTGACATCCACTACCGGAAGCCTGCAGTACAAAGGCTAATTATACACCTTCCGAACCAACAGAGCATCACCTACAATGAAACAGAAAACCTTCAGAACATTGTGGCACGAGAAGGTGTGGAAAAAACAATGTTCACCTAGTGGATGCAAACAAACAGAGTCAATGTCGAAGCCAGAGAGCTAACTTATATCGAGTTCCCAACAAAGTTTGCATGGGGCACAAAGAAGAAAGAGTGGAAAAAATGGAGCAATAGTAGCTACAACTTTGGAAGACTTATCAACATCCACCCCGCAGCAGACGAGCTATACTACTCGAAAAATTTAGTCTTGTTAACAAAAGGAGCAACAAACCATGATTTTTTTCTCACCGTAGGAAACGTGAAGCACCAAACTTTCAAATCTGCTTGTCACGTAAAAGTATTGCTAGACCGGGACTCGAAATGGAAAGAGGCGATGGACGAGACCGCCAAATGGGCAACATCCAACCAATTAAGGAACCGCTTTGTCACGCTTTTGCTTTACTGTGAGGTCGGGAGCCCACTCAAATTATGGAACCACTGTTGGGAATCTATGGCAGAAGACATAGCTTACAAACAAAGGAACACTTTTGGATTCATAGAGATGGAGTTCATAGAAGAAGACCTACAACAATACACACTAATGGAAATTCAAAAGCTGTTGATGGAGAACGACAAGTCACTTGAAGACTTTGAGGACATGCCAACACCGAACAAGAACGTCCTTAAAGAGCTATCGAACTCACTGTTACTAGAAGAAACAAGCTTCGATAGCGATGAACAACAAGCAGAACACGACAAACTGGTTCACATGTTGAATGAAGAACAACGTACGGTGTTCGACGCAGTAATGGATTAGGTGGACAACGGAAAAGGGAAACTGTTCTTTCTTTACGGCCCGGGCGGAACTGGAAAAATATACCTCTACAAAACTATAATCACAGGATTACGAGCTCAAAAAAAAGTCGTCATCCCAGTCGCTGTTGGGGAATTAATTGCCCACATCTATTCTGGATGAATATTTAAATACAAATTTAATTTTAACAATTATTACTAGCATTAATTTTAACAATTATAATCTGACCTTTAAAGTTGATAATTTTGTTATATTCCTCCTTGAGATTACTATTCAGCCTGACTGGGCATCGTCTTAGCTTTATACTTGGTTTAATCTCTCGAGTGAAGTACATAAGTATTTTGTTGGCTTTTCGGATGAATAACTGCGGCACAAGAGGTTTTGATATGGATGATGAATTGATGATTCAGTCCTTTTAATTTAAACTTCTTGTTTTCTGGGATGGGTAATAGTTGGAATTTGTGAGTCCATGAGAAACTACATTCATGCCAACTTCTTCTAAGTATTAAAATAGAATAACCTTGTTGAACGTCGAATTATGTTGGTTTTTTCTTTTTTAATTCTTGATTTCTAATATTAAGATCTACATAGTTGATTCTATTTGCTCTTTCTTAAAGGGTTCTTTCGAATATTCTAATACAAGCGATCTCATTTACCTTGCGATCAACGAGATTTTGATGACGTGGATGGTGATTGAGTCGTTTTTGTAATGTAAAATCGGCGTTTTTAAATTTTGTCCTGTTTTTCTTCAAGTTTCACCTTGTTGATTTGAACATCAAATTATGTTGGTACCATTTTCTTAATTTTTTTTCCTAAATATTAATCCATGTGTCTATAGTCTATACTTTGCCTAACTGTTGCCTAACTAGTGATACTAATTTGAGATGTAAATTGGATAGTATTATTAGGATGGAAAACTTCACGATTATTTCATTTCAATTCAACCCAATTTTCTTTGTTAAAAACTTGTATCAAACACAGCAGCAACTTGAATTTGTATGCTTATTTTCATCCATAATAATAACAATATAAACAATTGTGGAAAGAAAGAAGTGTATACACTTAAAACACATGCATATGATTGACCCAAAACATCATGAAAAAGAATCAATGTGTTGGTGGACATGAATACAACTCATTTTTAAAAAAACAGCCAATACGATTAGACAACAAAACTCAAACAGTTTTTTGTAGCATTTTTTTAAAAAGTGAAAAATTTGTGTGCATGCGACGTTTTGATAAATAACAACAATACTTGAAAAAAGAGTTCACACGAATATACGAAAAATATATGTCTAAATAAATTTTAATGCATTTATTTTCGTATAGTACAAAAATATGTGAACACCAATTAGTGGAAGTTTCTTTTCATATTATTTGGTGCATTTATATTTGAATAATACAAAAACAATTAGGTAATTACATGTGTAATTAATATGTATTTTTAAAAAATAATTTAATACGTACTCTTAGAAAATATTACTTTATTTCACTAAAACACTGATCATTTATTCTAACATCAGTACACGTTATATACAAAAAATAATAATGTAAAGACAATATTATGAAATTTATCCAACATTATGTTGAATTTATGAAATGAAAATAAGTAACCTCTTCTAAACCTTCAAATTTTTTATTACAAAACTAAATTAACATGGCAATATAATAATTTTTCATAAAGTGATATAATTGCGACCAAAAGATTTTGTTTAAAATGGAAAATAATAAATATTTAAATGGGAGAGGGTCATGGGACAATTCACAGCACATTACATTTGCATAGCGAATTGACCAAAAAACATTTGAATTGATTTTGTCTCAATTTTGACTCACAAAATATCAACAAAACCATGTTCAAATTGCACTAATCTTATGCTACTAGTATTTATTTATTTTTTCGGAAGAAAAGGAAAAGGTCAAATTAGTCATCACAATAAGGGCTTCCCGCCGGTAGCAAGACGGTTTTGTTTGCTGTTTGCACCCTCCAAATAATAAGATTCACACTTAATAACCCTTTAAACTATATTACTAATATTTTGCGCCTCGAGATTTTCGGTAAAGAACGTTTCAGTCATCTTCTTTCTGCAAACTGAGTTTGTAATCTCAACTCGATGCAAGCACCACTCCTCATTCACAGTAAGTATTCTTTTTTCTCTTCATGTTCACCTTTACTTTTTTTTCTTGGCGTTGTTTTCATTTTCACTTTGATTTACGCAAATGTGTATATTATAATCGATTTTGTCAAGCGTATTAACGCCACTCTAAATCAAATGCTCTAGTCTAGGGTTAGAATACATAGCCCATTAATTTCACCTTGAAATTCAAATTTCGATTAAAAAAAAGGGAAGAGGGTTGCGATGCATCTGGAATTTTTTTTTCTTTCAATAAAGTCATTTTAATTCGTTGTCTGTTCTTCCAAAATTGAAAGGAGCGATCATGGAAAATGAAGTGAAGATGAAGGGTGCAAATCTTCCGAAAGACCTCATCCACGAAATCTGGTGAAATTTGCATGTAAAAACCCCTTTTGAAATTGGTGTGTTTCAAAATCATGGCTTTCTTTAATTTCAAGTGAACGATTCGCCAAGGCCCATCTCAAGATTTCAACCAAGAATAACGGATACCTAGATGACACACTCATTTTTGGCCCTGCAGACTTACAGCCCTTACCTTCCAAGAACATGTATATTTGTTCTATTTCCTCTGTGATCCAGGAGGGTTCTACTGATATCGTTTACTCTATACAGAATTCGGTACATAATAACGTTCAACTTGATTATCCGAATGGATATAGATGGCTTGTGGGTTCTTGTAATGGGTTGGTATGTTTGTGGTTTTCTAATGGCGGATTCATATTGTGGAATCGAGGAGGCGGGAAGTCAAAAGAGTTGTCGTACTTTGGCACTCAATATGAAGGGTTTTTATACTTCGAGTAATCATGGTTTTGGTTATGATGAAGTGCACGATGATTATAAGGTATTTGAATTAGAGCCGAAATCAAAAGTGGACGGTGTGACTCAATTGGCGATAAATGTTTATCGATCGAGGTTGAATTCTTGGAAAGTTTTGACCAAGCGGCCGGCGGAGAAGTTTTCTGTTTGCCCGGCAAGTTTGTAAATGGAGTCATCCATTGGTCTGCGTTTAGATCTTAAGTGGTTCATTGTTGTTCTAGATCTTGCATCGGATGTCTTTGTCGACTTACCTTTCCCTAATTTGGATGATTATGATGATATTCGCACAGATCCACGCTTTCGAGAAATAAATGTTTGAGCGGCATATTCTTGAATTGAAGGACTTGAAACTTACATTGATTTGGTTGCTGAAGTTAGCTCTTGAACTGCAAACATTAAACAGGATTTGCTTCATCCAAAATTGGTGACACTAGGCTTTCAAAAAATGTTATTACTGTAGTTCGTTGAAAATAAAAAAAATTACAAAACTGATGGGGCTTTGGATTGTTTAAGTCATATATTTTCAAACTACTCCCATAGTTAACTAATATCTTGCCATCTCCCAAAAAGAACAATGGGTAAGGTCCGATCAAATCAGCACCCCAATAACCCAGAAAACACGGGATGCAAACCACTTTAATCCATGATTCTCCCACGCCATATTCTTTCATCACCCATACATCCATGCAAGTGTCATAACCACAGCACAAAGCAAGGCAACCTTGTAATTTCTGAGCATGGACTACACCAATATCATCATAATCATCAAAATTAGGGAGAGGTAAGTCAACAAAGACATCCAATGCACGATCTAGTGCAACAATGAACCACTTAAGTGATCTAAAAGCAGACCAATGGATGGCTCCATTTACAAACTGGCCGGGCCAAACAGACTCTTCTCCACCTGGCCAGTTGCTCAAAACTTTCCAAGAATTCGACCTCTGACTGTAAACTTTTACTACCAAATGAGACACACCGTCCACTTTGATTTCGTCAAATTCAGCTACCTTATAATCATCGTGCACTTCATCATAACCAAAACCACCATTACTCGAGTATATAAGACTACGATTTAGTGCCAAAGTGCGACAACTCTTTTGACTTCCTTTATTTGGATTCCACAATATGAAGCCGCCATTCCAAAAGCGACAAACATACAAACCCATTACAAGAACCCACAAGCCATCTATATCCATTGGGATCAAGAACCCGGACAATCAAAAGTTGAACGTAATTACGTCTTGAATTCTGTTCAGATTCGTGAGTAAAAGCGATATCGATAGAACCCTCCGGATCACGGAGGAAATAGAACAAGTATACATGCTCTTGGAAGGTAAGGGCTCAAATTGCCAGGGCGAAAATGAGTTTGTCATGTAGATATCCTTTGTTCTTGGTTGAAATCTTGAGATGAGCCTTGGCGAATCGGTCACTTGAAATTAAAGAGCACCATGCTTTTGAAATACACTTGAATTTCAAAAGGGATTTTCTGAGCAACCTCACCAGGATTTCTTGGATGAGTTCTTCCCGCAGATTTTCCCAAATCATCTCCACTACATTTTCCACCATCACTCCTCTTTCAGTTTCTACAGTGAAGTTCGATTTCGGAAGAACAGATGAAGAATTAAATCACTTTATAGGAACATTGGGAAAACTAGTGTAGTATCTATACTATACTGTACTAGAATCAACAAAAGGCACAGTGGCTTCTTGGGGAAAACCCGCCCAAAACCTATACTACACTAATTCTGTTGCTTAATTCGGTGGCGATAAAAGGAAATTAAACCCCAGAATCAAGATACGGGTGCAATTAATGCATTATGGATTCTAACCCTAAATCATCAATTAGACTAGAGCATTTGATTTACAGTCGCATTAACACAGTTTCTTGACAAAATTGATTATAATAAACACATTTACAGAAATCAGTGATAGTGAAAACAATAGTAAAGGTGAAAATAAAGAGAGCAAAAGGAATACTTACGCAGAAGGACGACTGGGGGTTGCATCGAGTTGAGATTACAACACCGCACCGAAGATTCACAAAACTCAGGTAGCAGAAGATGACTAAATGGTAGTAATAGGTTTAAAGGGGTATAAAAGTGTGAATCTTATTATTTGGAGGTGCAAACTGCAAACAAAACCGCCACGCTACGGCCGGGAAGCGTCTTATTATGATCACCAATTTGGACTTTCCATTACTTTTTTCGAATAAATAGTGCAATTTTAATATGATTTTGCTAATTTTTTGTGAGTTAAAATTGAGACAAAAATCAACTCAAATAATTATTAATTTGTCAATTTCCTGTGCAATGTAATGTTCTTCGAAATGTCACATGGCCTTAATTCTCTCTCATTTGAATATTTATTATTGTTCCCCGTGAAACCAATTCCATATTTATAGATATGATCATTCAGTTATTACGATTAATATTTTCTTATAATATTCATGTTCTAATATAAGTCACACCTTCAATGTTATGAGTATCTTTCTTTTATGTAGTAAAAAAATATCGCTTCAATTATCACAACTAATAATTTTTTATAATATAAATCACACCTCTTAACCAATTTAATAAATTTTTGTATAAAATTTGTTTAACTTATACTTTATCTTTACTGCATTATTTCCCGGTGGACACAAAAATTTTTGGTGATATTTATATCTTAATATTTATCACTCAATGAAAAATTCTTATATTGCAATGTTAATTTAGTTTTGTATCAAAATCTTGAAGTTTTAGAAGTGGTTGCTCATTTTCATTTGATAAATTCAACATAATATTTGATGAATTTCAAAATATCTTTACAAATTATTTTATATGTATGACGTGTATTTTGATGTTAGACAAGTGCTTAAAAAAATTAGTAGTAATATTTTAGTGAAACAAATTAATGTTTTCCAAGAGTACATATTAATTTGTTTTTTTTTAAAGTACATATTAATTACACATGTAATTGGTGTTTACAAATTTTTGTACTATTCAAAAATATGTGTGTTTCATTCAAATAAAAACTTTCACAAAGTTTGCAGTATTTATACAATGAGCTTGTTGTAACCGTCTCTATTGAGTTGGTTAGTGGAATGCATCTAAAAGCTTTCCATTTAACTTACTCTTAACGACTTCATCTGCTTGGATCAGCTAACAAATAGCAGTCTGTGAGCTGATACTTTTTTCTGTTTGTTAATTAATACCTTTTCTCTTGTGAACTAATACTTTAACACAGTTGAACAAAACCTTCCAATAATCCAACCTCCTACTGTAAACATTTACTTCAACCTGATCAATCAGTCCCCCCCAAGATATTGTTTAACTCGACTATCGTATAATCATCGTGCTTTTCATCATAACTGAAACCATGACTAGTGTATACGCATGAATAAGTGCCAAAATCGGTGGGCAGCTTTCTTGATTTCATAGTTCGTGACTAGAAAACGACAAACAGACCAACCCATTACAATATGAAGAAAGCTGTTGTTCAATCACAAGTCAAACCTAGAGCATCCACCCTGAAGCCTAATAAGAGCTCATTCCTCCATTCTATTTTATTTGTGATCTAGCAATTACTACATACCAATTGTAAAATAGGTATAATTCAGAGAGATAGGAACATAAGTTACCTTGTGGGGAGGACAAATGAAGCCATATGGCACAAAAATCTCGTGTTAATAACGGTAGGAAAATTTGCACCGGAGATGGCTGAAATAAAATAAAATAAACGAATAATCGAGGCACGTGTCAATCACGTTTTCCTTAAAATAAATTATGTCCTTCACTCTCGGTGCTAGTGAATCGTTAGGACACTAGAACAATGATATTAGCATTATATCTTGTTCGAGGTGAACCGAGATGTTGCCTGAAATATATCACCGGAGCAAGAACGAATTTGAGCAGAAACGTATGTTGGCAATTGCCGGAATATGTCTATATCGTTTTCCCAACTTGTGGTTTCACGTTTTTCCACGTCGTTTCAAGTCGTTCGTCTTCATATTTTCACCTTCGACTAAAGTGTTATATATAGCATGAAAATCTGACCATTGGAAACCCTCGGCATTATGAGCCATTAATGGCCTCAAAATAAAACCGACAACCTAAATGATGAACCATTATTTCAGGTTTTAAACTTCAATTAATTCGTTGTAGCTGTCACAATAATAAATTCAAAACGTACATAACGTTTTTGCTTATTAATTTGTTGCAGCTGTTACGTGCCAGCAATTAAACGGGAAATAAAACGAGGCAAACACACTTCCTCATTTGTATTTTACAATGTGGGACAAAAGCTCCTTGCTTTTTCCTTCCCAATAATTGGTTACAACAACTTTGAAAATTAATTTCTCATTCATCAAAAAATGAGCAACATTTTCCAACAATCCCCCACATGAATGGAAATTGATACAGACACCAAAAGGTTTTGGTGATATAAATCAAAGTTAGAAACTTGCATAGGATAGGTAGGTGTCATCCTTTGAACCTTCCCTTGTAAAAGTACACTTACTTTACTAGTCGAATAGTAGATGCAATATCTTTGAACTATCAACTGTTTTGTGTAAACGATAGTATACTCTACTCAAGTTCTTCCTAACAACTCTCAGCTCTCACGGGTATGTTCGTTTCGGCCATGAACATCCGCCTGGTTCTGCAAGAGTTTTTTTTAGAAATATGTCTTACAATATTTCCTTCGAAGCGACCCCACTTCTCTCTTACATAGGTGATTTTTTTAAGAGTATTTCACTAACTCTTCTCAAATCATTAATAGCAACAAGCTAATCCTCACATCGTATCACTGAAACATCTTTAGGCAATGGATTTTTAGGGATTTAATTTAAAAAATTTATCCCCCACAAGACAGTGATTTACGAGTTAGACAATTAGGTTGTCCTTTTGAACCTAGTTCTTGGAATCTCCAGTCATCAAGGTAAGGTTTTCCTTCGTCTCAACTCATCTTCTTAAGGCTTAGTCTCATTCCTCTAGATATTATCCTCTAAAACATCTCATCTTTAACCGACCGGGTTTTTATCAAAATGCAATAATCTTCAATTCATTGCAAATTTATTTAGAGGATTTTTATGACACTACTACCCCCACATTTCTAATGATGGGATTAGAATTTGTGTCAAAATATCATATTTTCATTTGTGTATCCTTTTAACACATTTGGATATTTCAGATTTCATTTCAGGAACTTTACGATTTGTTCATTAAGAAAAAATAAACACTACGAGTGTTTAAAGCTTTACCGGTCACCCCCAACACATCAAGATAATTGTAGGATCATTTTACCCTTCCACAATTCACATGGATTTATCTCCTTATATGGTGACTTATCAAAACGTGATTGAACAAATCCGTATAACTTGTGGAAAACATTCCACTTGGCATCACCTGCCTAAGGTTTTCCATCTAGCTTTTAGGCTACGTCTTTGCTACTCATGTCACGTTCAAATGTATACATGGAGAAACTCTTCCCTCACATTTGAATGTAGTATCTATGGTGAGATTTCATTCCCCACATTCGAATTTGCTTATCCATTTATTAATATTCACCAATATTAATATCGGACACAATTTCGAAATCAATTGAAAAACCAAATGTTTTGAATTCAATTTGAATGAATTCACACTTTCATTCCGTTTTGTTGGACTTTAAAAATCTAAAATTTATTAGCCCAACTACGAATCGAGAAATTTAATCTCGATCAAAATACAAAAATCAAATTAAATTTCAAATGATGTCGTAATTGCCGCACTTTGCTCTTATATAATTCCTCATTGAATTATATGAGTCTCATTTTGGATTAAATCCAAACACACTTTTCCCTCTCAAGCGCAAAGTGTTTGATCCCAAATTAAATCTTAATTTAATATAAAGGGATCCAAATCATGGAATATAAATTTATAATGTCTCAGACATTTATCAAATAAATTTATCAATAAAATTTATCTGGCCAAAAATTCAATTAATCCAACTCAATTAATTTTATTAGACACAAGGACATCAGTCCAAGTATCACACAAGTCAAAACACAATTCGAATTGAATCCAAAACTCAATTTGTACTCTCTAGCACAATTACAAATGAAGCCAATGGCCTTCATTTACTCGTGAATAATTCCCAATAAATTATACGAGTCAACCCTTTTGGATTAAATCTAAAACACAATTTTTGCTCTCTTAAGCACAGAGTGTTTGATCCCAAATTAAATTTTAATTTAATATAAACGGATCAAATTATGGAGTAATAACTTCTCAAAAATTATTAATTAATCCATAATATTTACTCGGTACAAATTCAACTAATTTGTCCAAAAAAACAATAAATGGTCTAAATAATACTGGCACAATTTATTATTGATTCCATGCTATAAATCAATTATAAATGGAGGCTCACGTATTCGTCCAGGCCACATTAAGGTGTTTGACCAACTAATATTTGAAGTCCAAATCATGTAATTAATTTAATTTGGCCCGTGTGAAAACCAATTGAATGGTCTCACATTAATCTCATAGAAGCCCACATTAGGATTGCTGACCCATCTTAGTAATTCAGCAAGGAGGCCCATGTCAAAGATTTTGGCCCATGAAATAATTAATATCAAGTATGACCCAGCAGCCCAATATATTACATGGCCAAATCTTTTAAAAACCCATATGGCCCAATCACAATGGCCCAAAATGAACAACAGGCAGGAAAACTCACCCTTCGGTCCATCTTCTGCCGTTTCCACTGTGCAGAAACGAACCAATCGTGAGAACGCCGCCGCCGCGAATTTCAGAGCAACGATGTAACCGTCGCATTGCCGGACCTCCACGGCTTCCCTCGCTGTACAATCGCAGATCTACGCGAGGAAACAACTCCATCGCACATCAACACCTCCAAACAAATGGAGTCCGATGGCGAATCGCCGGAAAGATACAAATGATCAAAGGTTGTTCCCCCTTTGTCGTTCTTTCCCGAAATGTTGCAAAGATACTCAAATTTATTGACAATTCGTCCCTCTCTTTGAGCACGCTTCAACCATTCGGTATGAAAAAATCTCATTTTCTCACTGCACGCACATGGCTTCACCATTTTGTTTCGATTCAGAAATGAATTTTTTGAATATGAATTCGATGTTTTTTCTTGTGCCTCTTGTTGCAAAATTCATTTTTTTGGAAAAAGGATTTCTGAATCCAGCAAGCGCATCTCCACACTGAGATTTATTTGGGCGTGCATTCAAATAGGCAGTCCTGAAAACAATTTTCAACAAGAATTAGTGCATAAACTTCAGTTAAATTCTCACAAATTTTTTTGGAATATCACTTCCCTGACAAAAGAGCTAATCACTGATCATCTTCTTTTTGTCATCTTTTCATAATGACTTCGCCGAATTTTATCCAGCCGCGCAATTCGGTTGAAACGGTAGCCGAAATCATCTTTGAATACACACCAATATCGTCTTCATCAGAAAATCATTTCGCTATAACAACCATCTCGAAGAATAATTGTTTTAAGATTGTACGAAAATTTGCACCGATATGGCTGAAATAAAATAAAATAAACGAATAATCGAGACGCGTGTCAATCGCATTTTCCTTAAAATAAATTATGTCGCCCGCTACCGGTCTTTAGTGAATCGTTAGGACACTTGTTTTCCAGGATACAACGATTTAAGAACAACGATATTAGCACTGTATCTTGTTCGAGGCGAACCGAGATGTTGCCTGAAATATATCACCGGAGCAAGAACGAATTTGAGCAGAAACATATGTTGGCAATTGTCGGAATATGTCTATATCGTCTTCCCAACTTGTGGTTTCACGTTTTTCCACGTCGTTTCAAGTCGTTCGTCTTCATATTTTCACCTTCAACTAAAGTGTTATATATAGCATGAAAATCTGACCGTTAGAAATTCTCGGCATTATGAGCCATTAATGGCCTCAAAATAAAACCGACAACCTAAATAATGAACAATTATTTCGGGTTTTAAACTTTCAATTAATTAGATTTATAACCGTCGCAATAATAAATTCAAAACGTACATATAACGTTTTTTTTACTTATTAATTTCTTTGCGGTTATTCGATGTCAATAGTTAAGCGGAAAATAAAAGCGAGATAAACCCACTTCTTCATTTGTATTTCTACAATGTGGGACAAAAGCTCTTTACTTTTTCCTTTCCAATAATTGGTTACAACATCTTTAAAAATTAATTTCTCATTCATAAAAAATGAGTAACATTTTCCAACAATAACATCACAAATCCAGATTTACTGAATCTAGTTAGCCAGATTCCCAAGCAACCACGTGCATGTATAAAACAGCTGGTCTTTTAGCATCTGAATTTGATGTTTAGTAAGTACAATTATGTACTCTTGTTTCTATCTCATATTTCATTTATACGAAACAAAACAGTCTGCATCAAAGATTTGATGTTCAACAAGGTGAAACTTTAAGGAAAACACACTAACACTTATGAACAAGTTGCCATCAGGTCGCATGTTACTTTCTCATGGACTCAAATTCTAACCATTATCCATCCCAGAAAACAAAAACTTTACAGTAAAACGACTCGATCAGCATCCATATCTTTTGTCCCAGTTTGATGCATACCAGGGGAAATCTCTTGAAGCTTTATGCAACCCAGACTCATCCACATTGCTCCAAACAGCAAGCCTGCAGGCCAATAAAATACTTATGTACTTCACTCCAAATATCTAAACAATTTATTGTAACATACATTAACCTAAACTCAAGAAGGATTGTAGCAAAATTATAACGTTAAAAGATCAGATGTAAACAACATGGAACTTCATCAGGTGGAAGAATTTTAATACAGGAATGCACACATACATATGAATATGATAATTGATGAAATAAATGTTTAATTATCATATTCATATGTATGTGCATTTCCCTTAACGACTCAATTTGCTGTATTTTGTGCTTCATCATCTTCGAGAACGGCTTGAATATGAGGGAGCTACGGCTATCTTCTCCAAAACATACATGTCGGATGTAGTTGCTCCTCAAGGCTGGGTTGGAATTCAAGACATGTTTGTTTCAATGTTTTAATTTAATTTTGAATATAATTTTCAGAACAGTGTCATTCGGAATGCTACGGGCCAGGAGCAAACTCTAGTAATAGAGTAGCATACGGGAAACAGCTGATACAATCTAAAGCAGCTCAATATATTGCAACTTCATTCATTGATGGACAAGACTGGCTTCTTTCTGCCTCCAAAAATTCTCTGCATCATCAAATGGATTTCATTCAACTTGCTCAAAATTAGTCTCGGGGATAAATTAATATTGGCCATAATTTGGTACATAGCATTCAACATCCGTATCGGTTAGGCAAAGGCACAAGTTGCATTTTTTTTTTTTTTTTAAAAAAGAAAAACCGATAGTATTAAAAAGTCAAATCGGCCTCAAAAAGAAGAACAATGTTGTAGGAACATGGGCAGAAAAAAAGCGAGAATCACAAGAAAAAACAAAAATGACCAATCTGTGAGCCACAAAATTACTACGCCCGAGTTCAAGCGAGCGTAACTTTCGATCAAACACTACCACAAGCTCCAAAATATCCCGAATCACTTTGCCCAAGTAACTCAAGTCAAGCCTCGAACGCATGGCCTGATCACGAGCATGTTGTAGACCACGTCTAATCACAATAGCCTCCTCAACACTCACATCAGACATACTACACCTCTCACTAAAGCACCACATCACACCCCCATTCCAATCCCGAAGAACCCCCTCAATACTTGCCCCAATCCCTGCCCTAACCGAAGCATCTGTATTAAGCTTCAAACGACCCTGCTCCGGACACTTCCACCTCACTCCCCATCTCCCAGCCGAACTCTTCAAACTTCTCCCAAGCATAGCCTTCAAGAAGTCACACCGATGTGCCAATGATGAATCAATCACCTCCTTCTCAGACAAGTCCTTCCCCTGGAAAATATGCAGATTTTTGGCAAACCAGATGTTCCACAAGAACCTAACAAATAAACAGAAAGTATCCTCGTCTAACTGGCCACCCAACTGACGAACTAATTCTTCCAACGACCCCAAATTATACACCACATTAATCGGTCCAGAATCCCAAACCCGACGCACCCACACACAATCCTGAAAAGCATGTTCAGCCGTCTCCACCTCCACACCACACCTCGTACAAAACTGATCCACATCTACAAACCTACTAATCAAATTAATCTTCGTAGAAATAATAACGTGTAAAGTCTTCCACAAAAAGACTTGAATTTTCGGGATAACCCTGAGCGTCCAAATTTTATGCAAATGTGTCACGTCCCCTGTCCCGATAACAATGGAAATCTCATGCTCAAAAGCATCAAGGTAACCAGATCGTGCAGTGTAAATACCGTTTTTCGTGAATCTCCAAGAAAGTACGTCACATCTATAGGTAGGACTAATCGGAACATGTCGGATCCTATTCACATCCACCCTATCAAACATCGCCTCTAGCTTCTCGAGATCCCACTCTGAACGATCAACATCCAACAAATCACACATCCTCATCCCCGATAACTCATCCACCATCTCCGTCCGCACCCCAACCTCACTGTCCCCATCAAATAACCACGGCTCTTCCCACACATTAATAGACTCATCATTTCCCACAACCAATGGCGGACTGGGCCGGACTGTAGCCCGCCCTGATTTTTGGGGGAAAAAAATCACCTTGGGGGAAAAAAAAAGATTTAGCAGCATAGCTCAACAAGAGTCGAACCTACAACCTTTCAACAAATATTAGCAACCCTTTGCCACTAACCTACTTCAGCCTTTGTTCATAGTTTGTAAAGTATAAGTATAATACTGGTAAGTTAAAATTTGAATTAAATTAAAGCCCTAAATTAAACCCAAAAATTCGCGATCTCTGTATTTATTACAAATTTTCAGCCCGCCCTATATTTATTCACGACCTCTGTATTTATTTTAAGCTTTCAGCCCGCCCTACAATTTAATCCTGGATCCGCCATTGCCCACAACCCACACCAAACCCCCTCCAGAAGTTTCCGACCCTCCAAAATACTTTACCAAACATCAAGGGCATTAACAGTACCAATTTGAAGTGCTGGAGAAATATATCCATCTGCATCAGAATCTAAAAATCTAAATCAACAACAAAATCATACAAACTTTACCAAAACCTATCAGCCTCAAGGAATTGATTTGTAAACTGGAGTTGGAAAAAAAAAAAAAGCCCTGCTTCTTTACTAATGGGGTGTTTTGAAACACCATTTAAATAGTTAAAAGCGTTTTTTTTTTTAAGTTGGTGAGAACCAATTTTTTTTTTTTTTAAAAGTGTTTGTTAGGTACAAAATGAGTTTCAAAACACCCTCCTAAGCAATTTTTTTATCACTCTTATGCATAAGTACTATTATTGTTTAGAAAATATTTGAATTATTAAATAGTAATAGTGTTTATGTATAACAGTAATACTTGATTTTAAAAAAAATATGTCGAGAAAAAGAAGGAGAATGAAAATTAAAAGGATAAAATGATTTCTAAAGAAAAAGGTGTGAGGAAAAAAAAAGGAAAATAATGTAATACTAGAACAAATAAATAATGATTTCTCTTGCTCTTCGAGAAAATAATGCAGTTACCATTAAAATAAGTTCTTTTTTTATTAATAGAAATAGTACGTAATGACTAAAATCAAATCTATATATATAAAAGGAGAAGTTCCACACCTAAAATTCTGACAAGTGGCTTAACTACCATCCGCCACGTGTTAATCTACCTAATAAATCTACCTTATCTAATTATAAAAAATGTGGCTATCTAATTTTATATCAAAAATATAAAAAACGTGGCAACCATTTGTATTTTATCTAGTTTTATATCAAAAACGTGGCAGTCATTTTTATCTAATAATCCTATGCAGCCATTTTGATCTAATAATCTTATCTATCTAATTCATCTAATTTAACCTATCTGATCTGAATTTTGTCAAAGAAAACCTATCTGATCTGAAACGGAATTGAAGTGGAGCCGGAGAAAGGGCCACGCTCAGGAGGGCCGCGTTCCCCTATCTGATCTAAATCGGAATTGAAGCGGAGCCGGAGAAAGGGCCAGGCTCAGGGGGCCACGTTCCGTCGAAGTCCGCCGTCTGGGCGCGCTCAGGGGGCCGCATTCCAACAAATCCGCCGTCGTGCGTGGCGAGGAATGGATCGACGCGGCGCCGGAGAAACTTATATCATGAATTATCGACAATATATCTAGGGGCGATCTAAAAACGAAAGGGGTTGATGTGCAGGAGGGGAAACGACGACAAGAGACAAGAGATGAGATTAAGAAATATCTGGAATGTCGTTAGCTTATCGGCATGCAAGCCGAAGCCCGTGTGGAGAACCTTCGCGTTTGACATCCACTACCGGAAGCCTGCAGTACAAAGGCTAATTATACACCTTCCGAACCAACAGAGCATCACCTACAATGAAACAGAAAACCTTCAGAACATTGTGGCACGAGAAGGTGTGGAAAAAACAATGTTCACCTAGTGGATGCAAACAAACAGAGTCAATGTCGAAGCCAGAGAGCTAACTTATATCGAGTTCCCAACAAAGTTTGCATGGGGCACAAAAGAAGAAAGAGTGGAAAAAATGGAGCAATAGTAGCTACAACTTTGGAAGACTTATCAACATCCACCCCATGACAGACGAGCTATACTACTAAAAAAAATTTAGTCTTGGTAACAAAAGGAGCAACAAACCATGATTTTTTTTTCTCACCGTAGAAAGCGTGAAGCACCAAACTTTCAAATGCTTGTCACGTAAAAGTATTGCTAGACCGGGACTCGAAATGGAAAGAGGCGATGGGCCGAGGCCGCCAAATGGGCAACATCCAACCAATTAAGGAACCGCTTTGTCACGCTTTTTGCTTTCTTTGTGAGGTCGGGAGCCCACTCAAATTATGGAACCCTTGTTGGGAATCTATGGCAGAAGACATAGCTTACAAACAAAGGAACACTTTTGGATTCATAGAGATGGAGTTCATAGAAGAAGACCTACAACAATACACACTAATGGAAATTCAAAAATTTGTTGATGGAGAAACGACAAGTCACTTGAAGACTTTGAGGACATGCCAACACCGAACAAGAACGTCCTTAAAGAGCTATCGAACTCATTTGTTACTAGAAGAAACAAGCCCGATAGCGATGAACAACAAGCGAACACGACAAACCGGGTTCACATGTTGAATGAAGAACAACGTCACGGTGTTCGACGCGATAATGGATTAGGTGGACAACGGAAAAGGGAAACCGTTCTTTTTTTACGGCCCAAGGCGAATCGGAAAAATATACCTCTACAAAACTATAATCACGGGATTACGAGCTCAAAAAAAGTCGTCATCCCATCCATTGGGGAATTAATTGCCCACATCTATGCGGATGAATATTTAAATACAAATTTAATTTTAACAATTATTACTAGCATGAATTAATCCTATATTAATTCAAATAATAATTCAACAACAAATCATGCATATAAATTTATCACATAAATCCCTACGTGCGGAATAATTTAGGAGTTTCGTGAACTAACCTCTCGGAGTGACAAACCGTCGAGAAGATGGATATTCCGTTCACACGAACAAACCCAAAGAGTCTTCTCAAGCATTCTCTCGTCCTTGTCCAACAATTCGATTGGAAAGATCTTCGTGAACAATTAACAAAAAGGAAAATAAAATTATGTTCACCATTTTTTTGTGGATTTAATTTTTCCAACACATGGAATTGCATGGGGATGAAAAATTCATCCTCTATTTATACATAGGGTGGTGGCCGATTTTTAGTGTAGGAATAAGATGGGAAAATCTTTTTCTTGATCTCCAAGAAATCTTGAATATATCCTATATATTCTTTTCTCCATAATTAAAATATTCCATAAAAATTCCACCTCCTTATATTATGGATTTTTCGAAAAAAATAAGGGAGTAGGAATCCAAGATTTGGATCTTCTTGAATTTATGAGATATTCTTGTATTCCAAGAATACATATCTTCCATAATATCTTTTCAAGAAAATCAAGAAAATCTTTCATTCCCTTATTTATTCAAAATTTTTGAAAATTCCCAATAAATAACCAAGTGGGACATTTCTTGAATTTAATGAGATAGTCTTGTATTCCAAGAATACTTATCTTCATAACATAACAAAATTCAAAGAAAATATTTATCTCCTTTTATTTATTAATTTTGAAAATTATAGGAAAAATAGGCAACAAGAATTTATTTATTTTTAAACACATTTTTCAGTTATTGGACTTTATATTTGGACTAATTGAGGGGCCTTTAGGAGAATTAAGATTGGGTCTTCTAATGGACCTTGAATTTCCAATATTGAGCCACAATATTATTCAAGCCCATAAATATTAATTAATCCAACTACATAATTAATATTGCACTATCCATCTTAACCCATATTACAGTTAATATGGTTCCCGGTTATTATTTCCCGCGTTTAAGATTATCCAGTCCATTAATTAATTTAAGCCACTGAAATAGCTTTACATTAATTAATATCTTTTTCCTTGGTTCAGGAACGGCTCAACATTATTATCCATACCGGAAAACTAATTCCACTTGCAAGATTTGGTATGATAAAACTTCTGAGCCCCCCAAGGGGACTAATCAAACAAGACGCACTTGCACACTAATTCTCCATGTTAAATTTTAGCAATCGTCATGTAACTAATAATATTGTTCAAGATACAAGGTATTGAATCACATTGATTCTCTACCCATCGTAAGTCAAAGCAATAATTATTAATTCCACACGATCCTATTTAAGGAACGGAGATTAAGAAATAACTAACCACTGAGGTCTAACCGACATCTCAAAACAGTTTAAATAGGTCACGTGGGGTGAACTGTCTATTTAAACACATTCAAGCAGGTTACAAACAAAAACAATTACAAACCTTTAATTCAAAATTAATAGTCGGCTCCTGCTTGACCAATATAAAATTGATAGGGAATTCGGGGAAGTATATGCATATCAATTTTATACCTAAGTAATAACCATGATTAAATACAAAAATATTACTTAAGCTTTGTTAAGGAGCCTCGTAGGGAGGTCATCGTCGCCATTAATAATAATTCACAATCATCCTTTTGAGAATTTATTCATGTGAAAACCATCTTTTGGCCGTTCTGTGGGGGAAATTTTTCTAAAAGAATTCACAAATAAATAAATCATGGAGGTCAATTTGACGTAATTTTATTATCCGGAATAAAATTTGTCAATAAAACATACTTAGTAATTTTTAAAGTGAGATTTTCTTTTTAGACAATTCTAAATCATGCAAACACATTTAACAAATAAAATTGCATCTAATTTAAAACAAGCATCAAGACAAAATAAATCACGTTGGCACATATATCCAGTATCGTGGTTTAAATTCCAAATCTTGATCTTGAGAAATCGTCCTTTCTTTTGCTTTCATCGTTCGTCTCGAAAAAGCTCCCTTGAATCCGAACAACTCTTCAAAAATGCCCTCCATTACGGGTTAGAACGGCGTCAAAACGAGTAGCTCACGACCGGAACCAAAATCGCATCGCTAAGAACACGCCCGGTCCGGATCGGCCATCCGCCGTTGCCCGCGCGCCCAGCCAAGACGTCGCGTCGCCAGACTTAGACGTCCGAGGTCACATGCATCGCTTCAAAGACCCACGGCCAGTCGGTTGCCGTCTTTCGCAGCGGCTACCCATTACGCGTCGCCTGCCGCCTTAGCACTACGCGTTCGCCGTGCCCATCCGCGATCGCCCGAGTGGTCTTGTATGGTCATTAAGCATTCCTTGACCCGCGTGCTCGCCTTGGCTCGCGTCTTCAGAAACTTTCGGACGTCCATTTTAATTCATCGTCTCGTCTTCGTTCAAGATCCGGTTATAATTTATTTATGAAAAATAAATAAATCTAGATCGATTAATTCTATTACATTGATCAAATCAAACAAATCATAATCTACTCGTGGATTTTCTCACGAGGCAAAAGCGAATCTGAGCGAATAGAATTAAAACCAACAATTTATTTGCATGTAAATAAGCACATTAAAATACCATGACAATTTGATACGCAAAAGCAGATCTAAGCAGTTCTACTATCCAATTTCAATTTTAATGAACAACAATTTAAATTCTGAGTTTAAAAGATCGAGGCGAACCGGGGCTCGATACCGAATTGTTGGGTTAACATATGCGGGATCTATCGGGATGACCTCATAAACACAAATTTAAATTAACAATTATTACTAGCATGAATTTACCTAAGTGAATTCAAATAATAATCAATCCAACAACAACATGCAAATAAAATTTCACGTAAAAGATCTAGCATGCGGAATTTCTAGGAGTTTACGTAAACGCACCCGATTGGAGAAACGATCGAGAGACGAGGACGAGGATCAAGTATCTCGTATACCCACCAAAAAGTCATTCTCAAGTATTCCCAAGTCCTCGTCCAATAACCCCGGTGGAAGGTTCTCCGATGAACGATTTATAAAACAAGAAAAATAAAATTATTGTTGCACCACCTTTGTGGATTTCTAATATTTCCAACGCATGGAACACTTGTTAGGAATGAAAAATTCATCCCCTATTTATAAGTGAGGGAGGGTTCGAAATTTTCAAGACAATTAGGGCTAGGAAAGATCTTTTCTTGATCTCCAAGAAATCTTGAATATATCCAATATATTCTTCTTTCCATGTGTATTTTTCCACAAAAATCTCACACCCTTATTTAGCCTTATATTTCGAAAATTACAAGAAGATTTGCAAGATTGGATCTTTCTTGAATTTATGAGATTTTCTTGTATTCCAAGAATACATATCTTTTTCCATAAAATCTTTCCAAGAAAATCAAGAAAATATTTCTTCCCTTTCTTTCACTATAATTTTCGAAAATTCCCTATTAAAGAAACCAAGTGGGAGTTTTCTTGAATTTATGGGATAATCTTGTATTCAAGAATACATTATCTCATTTCCATAAAATCTTTTCAAGAAAATTATTCTCCCTCTTTTCTTTAATATTTTCCAAATTTCAAGGAAATATTGCAACAATAATTTATTTTATTTTAAGCATCTTTTATTTATTGGACTTTAATTGGGCTACTTGAGGGGCCTTTAGGAGAATTAAGATGGACCTTCCAATGGACTTCTGAATTTCAATATTGAGCCACAATATAATTCAACCCATTAATATTAATTAATACAACTATATAATTAATATTGCCTTTATCAACTTAACCCATATTACGGTAATATGGCTCCAGGATTATTATTTCCGTGTTTAAGATTATATAGTCCATTAATTAATTAAGCCACTGAAAAGTTTTATATTAATTAATATTTTTATCCTTGGAGTAAGGACAACCCAGCTTTATTATCCATACTAAAAAATTAATTCCACTTGCAAGATTTGGTATGATAAAGGTTTTTGCCTACCAAGGGACCAATCAAGCAAGACTTTTTGCAAGCACCACGATTCTCTGTCTTAATTTTAAGCTGTCGTGCAATTAATATTATTGCCCAAGATATAGGGTATCGAAGTCGCAATGATTCTCTTCCCATTTATAAGTCAAAGCAATAACTACTAATCGCATACGATCCTTATTAAGTGGATGAGATTAAGAAATCAACAACCATCGAGGTCTAACTCTTCACCCCTTAAGTCGGTGCGAATGAGTTTATCCTCTCTGTAGGTCCACGGTAGCAAGATCGAATGCACTAGTGTAGTGTAATCTCTTGGTCAAGATAAGTCAATCCCGGGCCTTACACATCAACTTCTACCAATAGATTGTTCGGATCTATCTAAGTTGTGAAACACGCTTTTCGTATACAAGGAAGCTGTTAGCGTGATCTTACGTGAATAGGTATCACCACGTTAACTACAATGTAACGCTTACTTCTGAGCGGTTTTGCAATAAATATATATAACATTCATTCATATTTAAAGCAACAGTGATAAACAATTTATTTCAGTAAATAAGTGTTTAATACATAGGTTATACAAAGTAAAAGCATACTTTCACGTATAACCCCAACAATACTTTCCAGTATAACTCCAACAGTCGCCTCCTCGGGAATAACAACATTGCTTTTGCCAGGGGGCAGGACAACACACTCAAGATTCAAAATACCACTGGAGATCACAGAAAATTCAACATGTGGAATAAAACGAGGGACCATGCTAGCCGAATTACTGATACGTTTAGACTTAATAATATGGGATGAAGCTCCGATGACACATCGACACGCGTTTGAGGCACTGGACGTGACAATGAGTGTTTTGTTATCCCCATACGATGACAATGGAGAATCGAAACCGTTTGGGGGAAAAAACGTGTTACTTGGAGGAGATTTCAAACAGATTCTCCCAGTAATAACAAGAGAAAGCCGACAGGACACGGTATTAGCATCGATAAATCGGTCTGCCCTGTGGGATTCATGCACAGTGCACGTCCTCACACAAAACATGCGTCTGGACCCGACAGAGCAGGAGTTTGTCATATGGGTTTTACAAGTAGGAGATGGGAAGACCAAAAAAAAAGATGTGGGAAAGAAAACAGAGCTGGAGAACTAGAAAAGATAGTTACAGACGAGAAACTAATGCTAAAAAATGAAGGAAGGCCAGTCTAGCAGATCGTGAAACAAATATACCAGAATGGATACCTCAGCCTTGAAAACAAACAAAGACATCGAAAAAGAGCAATCCTTGCACCGACAAACGAATCGGTGGACGAAGTGAATTCTTACATCTTTATCCGCAGTACCCGGAAGAGCAAAAAGTACTTGATTACGACGGTATATAAAAAAAGGGAATGACAGGAAAACAACGAAGCTTTATATCGATGGAGTTCTTAAACAACCTAAAATTCCCAGGATTTCCAGACAGGAAATTAGAACTGAAAAAGATGTTCCGATCATGTTGTTGAGAAACATCAACCAAAGAAATGGCCTTTGCAACGGCACGCGGTTGTGGGTCGAACGATTAGGAGAGTGAGTCATTGAGGCCAAAATTCTAACCGGGACACATGTTGGAGACAAAGTTTTGATTCCAAGAATTATACTAACTCCGACCGACACAAAATGGTCGTTCAAACTTCGAAGGCAGCGGTTCGATCACCGAGCTTTATTCTGTGCAATGACAATAAACAAAAGCCAAGGACAAAGCTTAAAAAATGTGGGACTTTATCTCCCGAAACCAGTTTTCAGTCATGGCCAACTGTACGTGGCTCTATCAAGGGTCACATCGGCAAAAGGACTGAAGATACTCAACATCGAAGATTCGACTGATCAAAATGATGAAGTAGTGAACATTATGTACAAAGAGGTATTCAACAATTTACCAACAGCCTCTACACCCGAACAGGTACAAACATATACAATTACACAACTATATCACAATATTCTTTTCTTTTATTTTTCCTTTTTAAAAAAAAATACAAAACTAGAAACTAATGCATATACTTATATTTAAAAAAACAATAAGGCACCGGAAAACAACGCCGCACAAGGGACAACAACCAAAAGCAACCAAGCTCAGACGAGATACTAATGGAAAAAAAACAAAGGACGCAGGAAGAATAAAATAGGTAACAAAGTTAATATATATATGCATATATATAAAAAAAACATGTTTGCTTCAAAATGTCATATCAATTTTATAAATTTGGAAACTGTTCTTGGCAACAAAACTTACTTTTCTTTTGTTTCTGAAATTTTAGGGGAAATAAATCGAAATATGGCCGCCTGATACGCCACTGCTAAGATTCGACATTTGTTACCTAAACAGGACATTATATGTTCTCTGCTTCACGATCTCTGCTCATTCAGTTCGACATCAATCATTATTGGCCTACTACTTCTTTATAGTTAATAAAACTCAGATTTCCCATTTAAAAAATATACATGAGCATCTTTCATTCACATTTTTTAAATTATTTTAACTAACTTCGGATAACAGATTAGACAAATTGATATTTCGCAAATGTGCATTCACAAAATATATATATACATATATATATATATATATAGAACCAATTATCTGGTTATTTATGGAACCAGATTAATGAAGTGTCATGCCAACTCATCATCCACATAATTAATTCTACTCAAATAAATTATAGAATGTTTTATAATATACTATACCCTAAACCATTAAGCTTAAACCTTAAATCATGAACCATTAAATTGGGTGAACCATGAACAACTCGGGCGGGTTCGGTCTGGTTGGGTTGGGTTAAAAGGTAAAGAAAAAAAAAAAATTGAATTTGAACTAAAAAAAAAAAAAAAACTAATTTTGTTTATATTATAAAATATTCTGGTTAAGCGAATTTAAATTTAGGGTTTAGGGTTCATGGTTTAGGTATAATATATTATAAAATATTCTATAATTTATTTATAATTAATTATGTGGATGATGAATTTACATAAAAATCTAGTCCATAAAAAAATAGATATAATTAGTTTATATATCATCACAATAATATATATATATAAGATATAACGATTTATTCTTCAAGACTCCTTTTAATTAAGATCAAATAATATAATAAATAACCATATTAAATTATAAGAAAAATAAAACAAGGATAATAAAATAAGAATGAAAACACGATTGTATATATATGAGCATCTATCATTCACATCTTTTTTAATTTTTTAAAACAACATTTGATAACAGATTGAATTAAATTATATTTGGCAAAAGAGCAAACAATGAATTCTTAAAATTTATATCATCACAATAAATAAATAAATAAATATATATATATATATATATATATATATATATATATTAAGGTAAACAAATCAAAAGAAAAAGAAAAAAAACGAGGATAAAAAAAATTAAACACGATTCTCATATAAAATGGATCAAAACAGGCCAGTGAGCAAAGGTCTTATATCTAGTTCATATAACGATATCAAATCTTTTGATAGAAAGGAAACGAGAAAATAGGGACTGCAGTTACCGTGATAATTTTAATCTTTCCATTTTCCCTTTATAAAAAGGGATTTCCATTCGTCAATTTGTTCTCCCAAAATCGAACTTCACTGCAGAAAGTGAAAGAGGAGTGATCATGGAAAACGGATTCGACATGATTACTGCAAATCTTCCGAAAGAAATCATCATCGAAATCCTGCTGAGGCTGCCTGTGAAACCCCTTGTGAAATTCAGGTGTGTTTCAAAATCATGGCTTTTCTTGATTTCAAGTTATCAATTCGCTAAGGCACATCTCAAAATTTCAAAGAAGAACAATGTATACATACATGACAAACTCATATTCGGCTCCAACACCTTACCCATGGATCTATATACTTGTTCTCTGCACTCTTTAATCGAGGTTTCTAATATAAATGATTCAATTTACCCTATAACCGATGATATTTTACTGTATGATCGTGTTCAATTTGATTGCCCGTTTGCTGAGTTAGATGATGTGATATGGCTTCTGGGTTCTTGTAATGGGTTGGTGTGTGTTGCCTTGTCCTCTAGCAACATCATTTTATGGAATCCAACTACGAAGAAATCGAAAATGTTGCCAAATTCTGGCACAGATTTGGATTATTTTGATTACTCTAGTATAACTTTTGGTTTTGGTTATGATGAACTGCATGATGATTGTAAGGTAGTAGAGTTTTTCGGCTTCGAGAGTGAGCCAGGTGTGTATGAGACTCAATTAAAGGTTTACAGTAGGAGGACCAACTGTTGGAAGACCTTGTCCAATTGGCCGGGTGGGGATACATTTGGCGGGTCGGGTAAATTTCTAAATGGGGCTATCCATTGGGCAGTGTGTGACTTTGATTGGCCAGTTAAGTGGTTTATTGTTGCTCATGATCTTGCAACGGATGTCTTTATCAAGTTACCTCTACCTAAACTTGACGATGATGATGTCAGAATCGAGGTTAAGATTTTAGAAGGTTGTCTTTCTGTGTGTTGTGAACATATCTTTTACCTTGATGTATGGGTGATGAGAGAATATGGCAAGGGAGAATCATGGATTAAAGTGTTTCGCATTCCATTTTTTCTCGATTTTAGGGAGCATGAGTTGGTAAGACCTTGCCCGTTGCTTTTTTCAGCAGATGGCGAACATTGATTAACTATGGGATGAGTTTAAGAGTATATGATTTAAGTGATCCACAGCCCCATCAGTTTAGTGGTAGTTATGTAGTTCAAGTTACAACTTATTCCGAAAGTCTAGTTTCACCAAATTTTGAGGATGAAGTCATTATTGGTAGGTCATTGCCCCAAGAAATTGTTACAGAGATACTCTTGAGATTACCTGTGAAGTCTCTCCTGCGTTTCAAATCTGTTTCAACAGGATTCCTTTCGTTGATTTCAAGCCCCGACTTTATCAAGGCCCACCTCAGGATTTCAACCAAGAATATACATCCATGATAGACTCATATTTGGCTCCAAAACCATTGAGGACATGGAATTATACACTTGTCCTATTCACTCTATGATTGAGAGTTCTGTTCTTGCTGATCCTTTTGTTTACCCTGTAATTGATGAGAATTTACAGTTCAATAACGTTTGGTTTGATTGTTCTGATATCGAGCCAGATGATATGATGTATCTTGTGGGCTCTTGTAATGGATTAGTTTGTATGTCTTTCTCCTCAAACATCCTCATTATATGGAATCCAGCTACAAGCAAATCGAAAATGTTACCAGATTCTGGAACAGTTTTGGATTTTGAGTACTATGGCATTTCATATGCTTTTGGTTATGACGAACTGCACGATGATTATAAGGTGGTGGAGTTTCTCGGTTTCGTGAGTCATGATGACACGGATGTATACAAGACTCAAGTAAAAGTTTACAGTACGAGGACCGATTCTTGGAACATTTTGTCAAATTGGCCTGGTGGGGATACGTTTGGTGGGTCGGGCAAGTTTCTAAACGGGTCAGTCCATTGGTCAGTGTGTGATTTCGACCTACCCACCTATTGGGTTATTGTTTCTCATGATCTTTCAAAAGATACATTTGGTGTGCTACCTTTACCTAATCTTGGAAATGATGCCAGAGTCGAGGTCGGCATTATCAGAGGCTGCCTTGCTGTATATTGTGAACATAATGTTCATATGGATGTATGGGTCATGAAAGAATACGGCAAGAGAGAATCATGGACTAAAGTGGTTCACATACCATTTTTTCTGGATTTATGGGATCATGAATTTGTCAGACCTCGTCCTTTGTATTTATCAGAGGATGGCAAGGTGTTAGTGAACTATGGATCAAGTTTAATGATATATGATCCAAGAAATCCACCGCCCCATCAATTTAGTACTACGCGGTCCGTTGCAGTTACAACCTATGTCGAAAGCCTAGTCTCGCCTATTTTTGATGAAGCAAATCCTGTTTGATGTCTGAAGTTCGGGCGTAATGTCTAATTATGAGGTTAACTATCAAAGTGAAGTAAGTTATGTTCTATAATTAAGTTTTCCACATCTTTCAATTCAAGAAACTGTCGTCTCAAACATATCTTTTTATTGATCATATATGGTTCATGTTTTAAATCCACTCAAGAGTTTACATTTGACCTTTAAAGTTGATAGCTTTTTTATATTCTTCGAATTTATTGCTCAGCTTAAATGGTCATAGTGTTTTAATTTAAAATCGACATTGTTTAGAAATTAGAATGGATAATGGTTAGAATTTGTGAAGCCATGAGAGAATGTCTGCAGACCTTTTGGCAACTTGTTTTTATATTTTGTCCCCTTTTAGCAATTTTGACAATGAGATTTCATACAATAATTCATATTATAAATCAATCAGATAGACATGCAATTCCAATGCAGTAAACATGCTTGATATTATCCCAAACGAATGCTAATAAATTTTCCAAAAATCAAGCATCCTGAGAGAATATTTTGAATACGGGTTCTAAAAGTTGCAGTTACATTCATGATGCAATGTGCATATGCCAAGTAATATGGAAAACAATGAACCTCAACTTCACTTGTGAATAAAACAGAAATATAATAAATTATGATGGTATTACCATCAAGGTTCATATACAGTGGAAGCCTGGACGGAGAAGGAAAATGAAATAAATACAAAGCTCTTCATCAAGAGCATATGAACCGGGGACAATCGCTATCCACTGTCAGTACTAGTCTTCAACAACATATCGATTTCTCCGAGCACCAAATGCAAGTCTCTATGTAATAAGAAAAGGCGAAAAGGAAAAAAGACAAAAAAGGGTGAGACTTCTTAACCAAAATAGAAATGCAATCAGTTGATGTATAATTTTTTAGAGCTTAACTGAGAATATCTTGGAATAGGCTTTTATTCCGGTGAGGAAACGTATGTAAGTTGGTTTTCCAGATCCATTAGTGGGAATAGATCTAATGTTGGGAACTAGATACTTAGCAACCTTCAATATACAAAGTGTGATGTAAGTTTTCAGTGGAAATGAACCATGTTATCCCCCCGCCCCAACCACTATGAGAGAGAGACTGAAATATAACTAACCTCTTCAGCTGGTTCAGCCAAAACATTGATAAAAAACTTGGCCTGAAGTGTGCAGAGATAGAATTGCTTGATAAATATTAGCAGGAAAAAATAACTTTGAAAAGATTATGTACAAAATCGACCTGCTTTGTGTTAGCACCAGACATGAGAAGATCAGTCGTGACCATTCCTGGCTGCATAAATGGGAAGTAAAAAAGCGTGAAATGAAAAGGAAAACCATTACTATATCTTTTTATTTCTTGGACAGTAGTATTTTACATATACTAGTTATAATAACCATAAACAAAGGAATAAGCAGGGAACATGATCAAGATGGTTACAAAATAACAAAGAGAAGATAGTGAAACCTATGATAGATACACAAATAATGAAGCACACATACCGAAAGATTGTGCACTATAACATTACTGACATCTTGCATTCTCAGTTCTGCCTGTAGAGAAAAGAATGGATGCATTCTGTTACATGTACTCTATTATAAAATATAGGTAATCATTTCACCAAATATTAACAAGTCCAGATGCATTTGATAAATGGACTGAAAAAATGGAAATAGATATATGAAAGTGCCACATGCATTGCTTAATATATTTAGCTAGAACGAAGATGTAAATAGTCTCGGTGTCTCACACATAGAGCACTGAGAACTTTATAAGGTGATGATGTATTGTTCAAAACTGCTTACATGAAAGAAATTTAAAGAAATAACCCACCCAGAAAAAATATTCAGGAATTTTGTTTGAACTGTGAGCACTTTTCAGATTACCTAAGATGGTACAGGTACGTTTTAATTTAAATTTAGCACATGCCTGTAGTGATTTCGTAAGATGCACCACACTGCGTTTAGTTGCCCCATAAGCAGCAAACCTGAGGAACACAATATTAACTTAGATAAGGACTTCTAGTAAAAGAAAGGAGAACAAAATGAAAAAACTATTGGCACTTAAGTGACAAGGTCGAAATTATATAAGACCTTGGAGTTGGTCTTCCATCTGAACCAGCTCCATCAATGTTGAAGATATGACCACCTCGAAGCTGTGTCCGCATCATATTTATTGCCTAGAACAAATTATGCATTAGCTTAGACCCATCTATCCAGAATAGTTCTGAGTATGCAGAGTTATGAATAGTTCTATCCATCTATCCAGAAATGTTATTTACCTCTCGACAGCATATCATCAAACCAAGGGTATTTGTAGAGACAACTTTACTGCATAAGGAATTGAACCCATATAAATAATTATAAAAAAAAAAAAATTGCAAGATAATAAAGGATACTGTAATAGGACTCACATTAGATCTTCATCAGATGCCTCCATCAGTGGTTTGTAACTATACGCATTTGATCCTGCATTATTAATCTGCACCATTCTGAAGATAGGGTAAGAGAATGCATAACCTGGCATGAATCTACCAAAAAAAATTCAAAGATGTCACAGATGAATTATATTATGAAGATTAAATACCCATATGTCGATGTATTTAAGCTGTTCTTGTGCAAAGGAAACTAAATTCTTGACAGCATCCCCATCTCGGACATCACACTTGGTACCCTACATAAAGAAGGGCTACTCGTGTAAGCATAGTTATGGTATATATAAACATGTGACCACATATAGCCACCTACATTGAGCTTTATGCAAGTGTTCAGAGTGTTAGACTGGGCTCTAACTTTTATAAATGAAATGATGAAAAACAAGTTCAAGACCAAGCCTAAAAATGGGAGCATAAACAAATAGGCTGGCAAATAAATTCAGTAAGTATGTTTGCAGGAAATATTTGCAGATATAATCTTATAATAAAGCAGGAAAAGTATACAGCACCAGAAAATGTTAAGCATAATGAGATGGTGAAGGAGGTACCCACACATGCTGCTTCCCTGATTCCAGCTTTAAGCTGTCCAGTGCAGATTTCACTCGCTCCTCTGTAAAATTACAAGCAAGTTGGGGTATATGACACGATAGCAACAATTGTGTATGAAAAGTTACAAGCCTAATTAAATACAGAGGACTTGGTATGAAAGTGTTATGTCAATTTAAAGTTGCCCATTTTGCATAGCGGCATAATTCGATATTTTTGTTAGATTCTATCAACAAGTAGCTTGTTTCTAAATATGATAAAACAAATTCTAAGCAGCTATGCGAAGACTTGCAAGAGTATATTGTTTGTACATTATTTACCAGAACGGGAGCATATGATGACATTGTCTCCGGATTTCAGAAACTCATTTGCAAGTGCATACCCTATTCCTGAATTGAAAAGGTATAAAAGAGTTAACCCCAGCTTACACTGAAAAGGAGTTGATGGAACGAACATATGTGTAACAACAGAATAAGGAAACATTATCATACACTCTTTTTTTGTTGCAAATCGAAATATTAAATTTCCTTCTCTAGAAAAATCATAAGTAAGAATAGCAATTAATATAACAAAAAACGGCTGAAAAGGGCACATGAATCCGGGAAAAAAAAAAAGCGAAATTAAGAAGAATGGAAAGATACATACCTTTAGTAGAACCAGTGATCAAAACATTGTATGGTGGAATCATTGGCTCAGTTTTATTGACTAAAGAAGAGGAAGAAGAGGCCTTGGGAGAAAAGGAACGTGAAGCACTGGATTTACAGTTACTAGGCATTGATTGGATGGTAAAATAAGGGATAAAATAAGCATGGCGGGTGAATTTAGGAATCGGTTGGGTGTGAAGTGAAAGCCCAGGAAGTGAAGACATTGGAGTCGCCATTGCTGCAATCATGCTCCTCATTCAAGAGCCAAAGACAAGTTTAACGGAGATAACGCTACGCGGAGATATTTTTCTACTTCTTGAAGAAAACAATTCATTATATTTATTTTTAATCAAAAAATGTTTTCTAATCTCTTTTTCGCTTTTACTACACAATTGTCTTTCCGAAAAAATTGCTATTCCCCAATAGAACAAATTGAATGAATATGTTAATCTGAAAAATATTAAGAAAACAGATGCAATATATTTTTTAAGCGTAATTTGTTCAAAATAAATTTGTGACTATGCACCTTTTTTTTAGAACCAATTTCACATGATTGCTGGCGCTTTATTCATTCACGCAGTCACAAATGATGCAAAATGAAAAATAAATAAACGAAAGCTGAATAATACAACAAAATTTTTATATTTTCTCAGAGTTCGTGTAGCAAAATATTTCAATCTCTACTAATTGCTCTCTTATTTCTCTCTATATATCCTTTCTACTCAATTAGCTACACGACTCATATTCATAGGGGTAATTTCGACCCACATTAAGACTTGAGTAGCCACCTATCTCTTATAATGTTGCCATTCTCCACAAAACCAATTTCACAGTGGACTATAATAAGTTATACTCTCCAGTACAACGAGCATGTGAATGTACACAAAACCCCTCCAAGATCATATGATTTATCTGAACAATGGATAAATAAGCTCTCCTCCAATTTCATCGATAATTAAGGTCCGAGTACCTGAGATAAATCACGAGTGTTTGTGTGTGCGTTTTCCTGAAATTTGAAGATCATCTGAATCAATTACTTTTAACGCGGACGTCCTTTTGACCTCCGCCGTCTGCCAAGAAGTTTGAGCATGTTGTCCGTGACATCAAGTGGAGAATCATCTTCTGGACGATTATTCTCGGATGTCTGAGTTAGCCACCCCAAAGCTTCTATAGCAGCATCTTTCTCTGCTAAAGTCTTATTTCTCTTTGGTTTTCCCACAAACTGCATGCCCTTGAACTCCACCAATGCCCTAAATTCATTCGTCTTGAGATGCTTTGTTTTGTATTTGGGAGGTGTGTGACCGGCTCTCATCAACAGTGTCTGAAGCAAGCTCTTAGGGTTAGTTCCGTCTTTTGTAAACCTGTCCTTATCGCTGGATTCTCTCGGTTTCCTGCTATCACGACCAAAAACAAACCTCCCTTCACATTGATCACCTGAGATCAGCTCTTGAACAGCAAGCATCAGGTACTTGCCTTCCTTGTGGATATCCATGCTAGGATATTCAAGCTGCATTTTCAAGAGATGTTAACACTTAACCCACCAAACACAGATAATATATTCCTTCGTAATGATAAAAGGAATAATTTTAAAAAAAATACTCTTAAGGATTGGGCTAATTACAAAAGGAAATCCACAGAAGTTAATCCATGACAAGTGCACCAGTTAAGGGTTGTTTGTAAGAAAAACAAGAACCTTATGGGACTGCAGGCAATTAGGCAAGTTCATTCAGATAAACACGCCAGGATTATTATTATTTTAAATTATAGGCTGTGGGTTGTTTGTAAGAAAAAAAAGAACTTTATGGGACTGCAGGCCAATTAGGCAAAGTTCATTCGGATAAACATGCCAGAATTATTATTATTTTAAATTATAGGCTGAACCCCAAGGGTAGTATTTGTAATTACACCAATGATAAATGCAGAACAGATTAGATTAGCTAAAGGAGCATCAAAACTCATTCGGAAGCATTCATGAAACTGGTAAATCACTAATAAGTTATTCATCGACCGGTATTAGATTAGTGAAATAGCTGGAAATACCATCTCATATTTTAATTTTATTCTTGCAAGTTATTGAGTATTATTATTGTTTAATGAAGTCAATGCACAAACTTTATCTCAGGAAATAATAAAGTTACTGGAAAGGTGAATATGTACAAGGAAAAAAAGAAATTGAAACCAGCACATTTACCTTCTTTTGTAAAAGCTGATCAAGCTCCTCCTTCAGTTTCACACAGCACTCTACCAAACTTGGATCCATGAAAAAGTCAACATATCCTCCCAACATTTTCAGATGTCCCGACTGAAAGACACCATAATAAAAGACTGGAAAATTAATAAAATCGTTTGAAAGAAGGTGTAATTTTGTAAGTGTGCGTAAAGAAGATTACCATAGAGCCATATTCCAGTTTACCACCAAACAGGATCAGAATAGAATCAGATACTCCAGTTGAATCACGTATGAATACCGTATTGACTTTCACCTTCTCGCCAAACACCAACCACGGGTATGGTATTGTTTGATAACGTGCATTCACAGAATTCTGAATCAAACCAACTATTAGCTCAGTAGTGTGATCGTCATAAAACAGATCTCAGCAACTTTCTAGTCTACAGAGTTTAATATTACAGTTCGACAGAAAGAGGCTCTTCTCACAAATACTAAAGATAAGTTATACCGGTGATGTTTAAGTGAATGTGACAAACAAATGTTCAGTAACATAAATTTCTATAAAATTTAAAACTTCAGTTAGGTAAAAGAATAAGAACTCATATATAATGGTTTTTCTCCGATCAAAAAAAAAAAAAAAAAAGGTAAAAGAATAAGAACATACCAAATAGAGCATGACCTGCCCATCATCCATTGTTTTGAAAGACATCGATGTTTCCCTTTGCTGTATATAAAGAAAAAACAATGCATCAATCCTTTTTTCTTGTTTTGCTTGGCTTTAAAAAGAACCAAAAAGAGAAGAACTCACCACTACAGATGCAATACCAGGAAATAGACCAGAACATATTACACCACGAACCAAAGATTGATTGTGACTTAATCTGTTACTAGTTGTTCCATCCGTATCCAGCAATCCAGCATCTTTCAGTATGTAGGTGAACTGTTTACGAAGAGAATGGATAGCTTGAAGAGTTTGGAGCGAGAGGAAATTTCTCCAGCAATACTCGTATGCTGATCCTTCTCTTTCTGCATCTTTCCATCCTTCATATGCACGAACAAGAGCCATGTGATCACTGTAGTCCTTTGCTGAAAATCTGGATTTAGAGGTCCCAGCTAACTGCACAAATAAGATATGTGAAATCAGTCAGTAAATCTGTATATAAGGATTAGCCACATTTAAGAATTTATTTGTGCATCTTACATGAAATAACTATATCTAATGCATTTGCCTTAACAGATGATCCATTATACAACAACACGGTGTTCAGATCAGTAAATTGCTTATTATCACTAAACAGTTAGAAAATTATGTTCGAAATACAAATTACAGTAAACGAAACACCCCTTGCAAGGAAGAAACATATCTTTCACAATGTGCTAACTTACGTCCTTTTTATCTTGAGGCAAAAGAAAAGGATCCCTGACACTGAGACCAGCCACAATTGTCAGTATAGGGTCAAAGCAGCTAAAGATAGCACCCATGATTAGCATTTTCCCCAGCTTAGGGTCCACTGGGAGCATTGATAAGAACTTTCCTGATTGAATGAGAAATAGAAGTTCACATAAATAAAAGGCGAGAAAGTAACAATTATCAAGAAGAGAGAGTAGTCAACATGTAGATCAGATATACTGTTTAATGCACATACCAAGATATGTGAGGTTCTCATTTTCATCTAATGCACCAATCATCTTCAGAAAGTCGACAGCATTTTGCACCTAGAATGTTCAGAGAGAATAAACAAATATGAGTCCAAGTACCTTGGAGAAGGAAAAGAGCAGGTGAAAATAACAAAAACTCAAGGCTGAGAAATGCAGAAAGAGAGAGGGAGGTCTTTTTAAGTTGCAAAAAAGAGAAGTATCGAAATGAGAACATGTGTCTGTACAAAACAGGTATATGATCCGCATAGTGGGATAAAGGTCTACTTTTACTTTGTCCTTTTAGAATGGTTACTTCAACTCACAGGGAAGTGTTTATCGGCATTATAATTAGATTTACACAACAATTAAAGAGATATTTCCTTACAGTCAATGGTTCAGGAGGCTGAAGAGCAGCAGAGATAAAATCTCCAATACTTTCAACTTGTAAACTTTTAATTTGCAAGCAGAGAGAGTTCAGTGGAGTTCTCAAAAGTTCAGGGAGTTGATATTCAGCAAAAGCTTCATATACACATTGTGGATACAAGTGGTAGCATTCACCTGGCTGCACACGGCCAGCCCTGCCCCTTCTCTGCGAGCCAAATAGAGAAACAATAGTGGCTTAATAAATAACCAGAACAATAATAATGGGCTTACTTACAAGACAAAATTAGAAGATACTCCCTCCGTCCCCCACCAACATGCACGCTTGCTTTTGCACACAAATTAAGAAAAAATAGTTTTTTAGTGTTTTGTTGACTTTTCAAAGGGGATGAAGGGTGGAGATTGTGAGGGTGGAGATTGTGAGATTCTTTGTCATTTTAAGGCGTGCAAGTTTGTAAGGGACGGACGAAAAAGAAAAGTGTGCAAGTTGCTAAGGGACGGAGGAAGTACGAAATAAAGAATCCTAGAAAGCTTTGTAAAATTTAAGCAAGAAATATTGTCAATTCAATAACTGTTAAGAGTGTCACGTGATAAATTTAAATGATTAGCAGCAACAAAGATATTTTAAATGTAATGCAGACATGTGTAGAAACAACTAGTGTCACGTGATTAAGTTGTGTAGCAATAAAGCACCAAACTTTCCTCACATTAAAAAAAATCAACTACACATAAAAGGCCATAAAGTAAGAAAAAGTTAGCAGAGAAATTAAACTTACCTGCCGAGCAGAAGCTTGGGATATCCATGAAGGTAGCAAACATGGTGTATTATTTAAGGCATCATAAGTTGTCTCCTTCGCTTTTCCACAGTCAACAACAAAAACTACATCGTTTATTGTAATACTTGCCTCAGCCATATTCGTGGCAAGCACTATTTTGCGTACATTGGGAGGTGGCCTCTCAAATATGACTTTCTGAGAGAGGGAAAAGAAAAATCTTAAATGGTCAAACTATCATCTTTCAAGTTTCAACCTAGAATAGCAACAAATAAATACAACAGATGCATCCAGAATAATCCCATAAGAAAGGAAGTTCAGCAACCCAATTTTTTGGCTAAAATAATACTTGGTCCGTTCCATACTTGTTTACCCCTTCCTATAAATAGCCCTAAAGTAACCACACCTTTTTCAACAATCCCCTCCAAACATCTCAAAATTACATTTCATGCCAATACTTTTACCCTTAAAAAAATATCTACTTTAATCATAAAGTTGAAAGGAATGCAATACCCTCAATTAAAAGCCACTTTATCCCTTAAAAGACTAATAAACAACTCCGACATTAAAACTTGTGCCAGAGGAAAAGGGGTAAACAAGTATGGGACGGAGAGGGAGTAATGAATAGACGAATATTTCACAAGATATAAGCTCTACAGCTCAGGAAAATTTTAAATATCTACGTAATCGCACTTGAGACATGTGACACATACAATTTAAAGCACATATAAGAATTTTATAAGAATCGCTCGCGGTAAGATGGTCACACTATAAACATAAGTAAATAAATAAATAAACAACAAGAACACTGTACCTGTTCAGAGGTTGCCATTGAGCCATGACATGTAAGAAGCAGAACTCTATTGGGGTCCCCTAAGAGAGGGTGAGCTTTTAACTGATCCCTCAAACAACTAATATCCTCCCACCCTGTCATAAAGACCAACACAGCGCCAGGACGTTCCTTACGACATATGTGGCACAAGACAGCCTCAATGAGGTTGAATCCAATACAATCAGGTGTCCAGCTCGACAATGACTCGTGCACTTTAGAGCTATAATTCTCAAAATTTGATTTACTCAGAGCTTCCTGTCCATGAAATACACAGCGTAAACAAACCTTATTATTTTAACTATATTTAAAATTGCTACATATCATGGAGTACAAACTCAGAACAAGCACCATAAGAAATTATAAACATGTTAGCCATAGAGCACACTTCAGATACAGTTCCCCATCTCAATAAGACAGCAACTTGGTTGTTTATTTTTCAGGGTGCTGGTTAAAAGTTTTTTTTTTTAAAAAGGATGTTACATTTTCCCTGAAAAAAGAGTCTAAAGTACTATTACAGAACAAGCATAAAAACCATATTACTATCACTCTAGCCATAGGAGCACATATTCTATTCCCTACCTCAACCAGAGTAGTGATTTGATTTTTTCTTTTGCGTGGTGCTAGTTGTCTTTGTGTTTTCCACATTTTCTCTTGGCCATAATCGTCTATTTGATTGAATGAAGTTATCTTATACCCTGTCACTTGCAGAATATCTTCCAGAAAATGGACTTTTACAGGATATGTGAAGCCCTGCATCCACATAAAAGACAGCTCTTCATGTGGAAATAAATGCAAAGAAAGTAGAGCTCTTCAAGAGAAGAAACAAAGGATAGCTGATATACTAACCGAACATCAGTCAATTTAAGAATGATATGAGAAACTAAGAAACCATTCCTCAAACTTTCGGAGACCCAAGACTGGTCTAAGAAATAATTTCATCTTCCAAAAACAAGGGAGACTATCCGAAATCAAGATAAAATGGAAAAGGATATGAAGGAAAATAAGAATTAAGGTAGAACTGCAGAATAAAAAAGAGGTAAACTCCACTAGGAGTCTAGGAATAGATCATGAAGGTTGCATCTGACTTTCAAGAACTACTTGAAATCGCACATCATGGTTCTATACACCAAAAGTCTATCCAAAAATAGCAAATATTTGTTCTTCACTTACAGGTATGTGAATCATGGGTGCTCCACCAAAATAATTAGAAAATAGATCGGCATTCAGAGTGGCACTCATCAAGATCAATCTCAAATCCTGCCGTCGTGGAAGAAGATCCTTCAAGACAATCAACAAGAAGTCTGGTAAAGGAATAGCATGTCAAGAATCAAATAACAATTATTACTAAATCCATGTACATATAGTATTCACCTTCATTCATGCCTCGCTCATGAATTTCATCGACAAAGACATGAGTTATACCATCCAGGTTTCTGTCACTCAATAGCCTACGAAGCAAAATCCCACTGGTGCAGAAGAGCAAATGTGTATTCTTGCCCTTCATTCCCTCTAATCGTACTTTATATCCAACCTGTAAACAAAATATATGTTGAATATCAGCATCTAGAACAAAGATGTTTGGCACATGGAAGTATTCAGCAGTGACTTAATTGAAAAAAGGTTCAAGATAAAACGATTCAAGAGCTGAAAAAAGAAAGCAGGCCTACTGATTCACCAAGAGGCTCTCCCCTCTCAGCAGAAACTCTTTCTGAAACGGCCATTGCTGATATTCTTCGAGGCTGCGTACAGATTATGTTACAAAATGCACCCCGACCAGACTCTATATTGGCCTCCAAGATATATTGAGGAAGTTGGGTGGTCTTACCACAACCAGTCTCTCCAGAAATCACCACAACCTATTGCGTACAAGGAAAATAAGTAAATCGTCGTGTAAGCAAATATAAATTAAGAAAGAAACAGAGCAGAACATACAGAACAAGGTTTATTATAATTATATTTAGTTAAAGTTGTAATTCAGAACATAATCTCAGACTCGCTGTACATCCATCAAGTAAAGATATCCACCGGTGTGGTAAAGATCAGCGCAAGTTACAGAGAAACAAGAAAAATATAAACAGCAAGATTTATGCATGCAACTCTATCAAAACATAGACAACTCTGCCACAAAATAAAATACAACAAGAGATCTTCAAGAAATAAACTTATATTCAACTGGAATCATCAAATCATGGTTCGGAGATCCTACAATGAAAAGCACACTATGTCTCTAAGAGGCTCCACTCATCACTCTCAAAAGACCAGCAACGGACACATTGAGGAGACATTACATAGAAGAATGATTATGATGTATAGCAGTACTGGATTGCATGTTTTCTGGAAATTCGTTCTAGCTTAAAAAGGGCATGTTCTTTATCACAGATTCACGATAGTCACACACTTGTACTGATATGTATTAGATATAACAGAACACAATCGAGTTCTAGAACTGAACCTGGTTTCTTGCAATTGCTTGAAGGAGCCTTTCCTTCTCTCTAAATGCAGGGAGAGACTTTCTGAAATCCAGCATTCTCCTACCTTCAGGTGATTCCTGTGCTAAAACCAATTCATTTTAAATACGAGCTAACCAAACCCAAACTAAAAATTACTCAAGAAACGAAAAAATATCAGATAATACGGTGCTGATTGAATTAGGTGTAAAACATGATATTTCAAAAACGTGTTAGCTTAGATTATTTCAAAGATGTTATAAGCAATTTCATCGTATAAAAAATGGAGACTGTAAGATATTTAAACATATTTCACAAATAATTGATTAAAATAATACTCCCTCCGTCCCATTCTTAACTGCATTCTTTCCCTTTTGGGCGTCCCATTCTTAACTGAACATTCTCTTAAATGGAAATATTCACTTTATCACATAAAATACTAATAAATAACTCTTTCTACCCCCAACTATTCATCACTTTATCACATAAAATACTAATAAACAACTCTTTCTACCCCCAACACTTTATCACTTTATCATTTTTTCTTAAAAACCGAGCACAAAGTAACATAGCGGTTAAGAATGGGACGGAGGGAGTATCATATAGCTTTTAATATGTTATTTAATGACAATTTTGTAAATTAAATGACCAAATTAGAGGATCTAAAATATACACTCTCAAGAATCTCATAACATGTACTAAAGACCCTCTAAGGCACTTGGTTCAAATTCTCCAATTATTGAGGAATATGATTATTGAAGGGGGAGTGGTTAGTGAAAAGGGGGAATCATTAACTTATAGTTATTGTGTATGCGTGCCCCACTAACTAATACGAGCAATATCAATGGGAATGATCCCTTTATTCCTATTCTCTAATCCTGATACACCCAGCAAGCACCTGCTTAGAACAAAAAGGTTTATGGCTTGTCAAATATAAATATCACCAGCTCCCAAACAGAGAGCAAGCCTGCCAGTACTAATTAATTAGAAGTACCATGAGAGTAATAATTCTTATGCTAACCAATTTTTTATCATATAATTGTACATGGAAAAGGAGGCAATAAAATAAAAACCACATGCACTAATGAGGCAATGAGAATTGATATCAGAGATTTGCGTCAAAATTGATTGATAAACATCCATGCCAAAATAATCTAGCGCCAAGGCCCATGAAATGTCGAACAAGACGAATCCTTATCCTATATACAATACTAACATACAAGTCAAATGCATACCTGCCAAGCTCTCTGCATATTACGCATGTGCAAGCTTCGTCTCTGCAGGACTTTCTCCATAACAGAATCATCAATAAATGAATTTGTATTTTCAGCAGTATCTACATTTTCAGCCTGATCATTGGACTCTGTTTTATCCCAACTGTCACCTGCTTTTTCATAGTTCAAGATGGTTCTGTCCAGATGTTCCTGGAGCAAACCCTCCACCCTTCTTTGCAAGCTCAATGGGATCACAACCTGAGCAAGAAAGCACAATATTTAACGAGAATCTTCAGAAAACTTGGTCAATCAGATTGTGTATGTCTCGACTACAGGTGTAATCAAAATGCACTCAGACCACGAGGCATTGACACAGTTAGTTTCTTTCAAAGTGGAATACTTATAACAGTGAGCTATTATGAATTGGCAACAAGTATCACATGAGGTAAAAAATGAAATACATCCATATCTTAAACATTGCTAAGAAAGAGCGATTTTGCAGGACTCCATGATTATTCGAAGTCAGTGTAATTTTGGGGGGAAATGCTGTTTTAGGAAATAGGAAATAATCTAGGACATATGGAGTATTACGCTGCATCTATGATAATTGAGCATATCTTGAGAAATCAACAAAAGGTAGTTTTCAGGAAATGCGATTATAACTGCATTACAACAGGGTCATATTTATTCCAAAACTACATTACAACAGGGTCATATTTATTCCAAAACTACACACAGTTTGGGACCTAAGAAGAGTACAAGTACTTGCTTGTAACCCTGAAGACCCAAAGGCCAAACACAAACCAGAAATAATATCAAAGGTAAGTCGTAGGAGATATTGTTATCAACACTAAATAAAAGTTCAGGGGTTGCGGACAAATACAAAAAATTAAGATTGATTGTGAATTGACCACGAAGAACTTTTTTACCTCCCTTTGAGGTCGCTTATCATCCAGATCTGGCCTATAGTTGGGAAGAGGAACCTTGCTGGCAACTACCACTTTCCCATATATTTCACTGAATAGGAAAATTCAGAGTACTTAAAATAGATCTCCCAAAAAAGAAGGGGGGGATAAATGTGAAGCAGGCTTCCCTACCAGTAAAGCCCCATGCGTTTGGCGAGGTTGGATATTTGTTCGAAGTCTCTCCTATCCCTTTTGTCTCTAGACACTATCTCTTGATCTTTATCACTTCGCAGCAACATGCTAAGTTTCCATTTCCACTCATCAATATTTGCCACAGATGATGAAGCCTGCATTAGAACATGTTTAGAATAGCTGTTTCATCACTCTGGATAATCTTCAATTCTAAGTAACATATCTTACACTGATACACGGGACAGCAACTTACAAAAACTACTCATTAATTTGTCCATTGATACAAACGATCTCCCCTCCGGTAAAAGATTCAATCTTAAGTTACTCACAAAAGACCAGAGAATTCATACACGGGCGTCAAACCAAACACTACTCAGATTAATGACAGGAAAGGAAAAACAATAACTTACTGGGTTGTTTCGTAATCGCATTCATATTCATCGTCGGAGAACTGCTCGACGGCGTAGCCACAGAAGTACCGCCGAAGTACACTGGACTGATAATTCAAGCTCTGGTGCTGGAACCGAAGAGATTCCCCAACAGCGTTTGAGACGGTGTTACAGTCGGCGATAAGTGCAGCTCTCGGGCTGCGCTGAAATGAACGGGCAGAAAAAGTGGCGGAATTTCTAGCGGCGCGCGCAAGAATTACTCTTAGCCTGGAATGCATTGTGAGTTCGGAGAGGACTCAACCATGGCGGGTGTGTTTCCCTCTCGTTTTTCCTTCTTGTTTCTTGATTTTCTCCCGTTTTCCCCTCTTTCGGGAATTAGGGCTTTGTATTTGAAATGATTAGGGTTTGGCGGTTTGATTGGTTGCGTCACATTTAATCTACATTTCTTTCTTTACATAAGAAGCACGCGGCTACTCCAGCAGTGAACCAGCTTTACATGTAAAAATAACAGCTTTATTGATCTCTTGTTTAATTTTAAAAAAATAATTAATTTCACTAAATAATATTTTAAGACGATTATTGTATATCTATTTGTTTAAGTGAATAAATAGCAATCACTTGCATTGAAGAATAAAAGATAAATTACAAAATTCTCATCATGAAATTTGAAATAATTGTCACCCACCTCTTATGAAATGAGTGTTTTTCAATACAAGAAAATGTTTCGATAAGGAAGTCGAATGCCCAATTTTTCATCATTAAAAGATTTTAATATTAGGGTCCGTTTGATAGGTTAAATGAGAAAATGTGAGAAAAGAAAAAAAAATATAGTGGGACCCACAAGATAAGGTGAGAAAAGGTATTTAGGTGGTGTTTTAGATCTCAAGTAGACCACCAAAAGCACTTCTTTTTTGAAAAAATTATCTCACACCAACTAAAAAAAAAAAGTGATTCTCACTATTCCAAAATGGTTTGAAAATAGACACTTAATATGATTGTTTGGTAGGATGAAAAAAAATGGTATAAAACTTAATAAGTTGTTTGGTAGGAGAGATAATACATAAACAAACTGAAAAAAAAAATATTATTTTACCCTTCGATATTATTTCCCAAATTAATAAATCAATACCAAAAAAAAAAAAAAAAATTAAATTTAAACCACAAAGCTTTAATTTAACATAAAATAGCATTACCTAATTAAATATTACTCCAATCCATTATCAAATATATAAATGGTTTAAGAATTAATTTGGTTATATCAAATCCATTATCAAAATATGAAACTCCTTTCTTCTCCAACTACCCCACCGCCAACGCTACTCTTCTTTCTTGTTTTTTTTTCCACTAAAATTTCAGAAGATAAAGAGGAATAAATTGTTCAAAAAGATACAAAACCCAAAATTCAGATGATATTAAATCCAAAACTGCTGTAAAAAAAAATCCAAAACTAAAAAAAGCCTAAATTATGAAAAGGACTATTTAAAACTTGAGTGGAGACAACACGAGTTCTTGCGGTGGTGGTAGTTATTTTTATTGAGTTTTGCAAAACTCAGGCCCTTGAAATGTTTGAAGAAGAAAAAGATGACTCTGATTAAATTAATTAGATTGAGAAAGGAGATGATGGGGGTAAATCTGAAGTTTCACTACCTTTTCTTCATCCCTGTTCAATCATGAAACAAAATTGGAGGGGTAGGCTGTGATTCCTTTCTTAAAGAGCTACAGGGAAATTAAGGAAAAGTGAGGGCCGACCGTGAAAATGTTTGGGCACAAGATAAAAAATTTCTAACTTACCAAACAACAGTAAAGACCTGAAACTCTTTTTTTCTGGATGTTTTCAGGCCTACCAAACGGGGCCTTATTCGATAATGAGAAGATTTTCTATTTATCTTCTATACAACCAATCGAATAATACCTTTATAATTAATATTTTTCTATTTTAGTGCCCATAAATTTTTTTGTCCTCAAAATTTCAAAACTTATTTGATCCCTTTTAATGTATGGTTATATTTTGTATGCATTAGGCGTTGTGTATTTTAAAAACGTAAAATTTGTTGCACTGAAACACACAACTTATCATATTGAAACGAGCAATTTATTTTATAAACACGAATTGTATATTTTAGTGTAACAAATTGTATGTTCAAGTGTGACAAACTGTGTATTTTATAAATAAAGTATCGAGTCTCACCCTTTAATGTAGACGTAATATTAACACACCCTAGAACACATCATATATTCATATCAACATGAACTTATCTAAAAACAAATTTAAAAAATAAAAATTGATCCAAATGCAAGTGCTAAAAGGCTTGATCCGGAAACATGGTGAACTTTACATGATTTTAATAAAGAGTATGTTTGGTGTTAAAATTTTCATATATGAAAATTTATAAAATTGCCATAAAATAATCATCTACATTCTAAACACTAAATAATGAACCCTAAATTATGACCTATTCGGGCCGAATGAACCATGAATCACTTGGGCCGAGTGAACCATTAACCACTCAATTTTGTCTTACCTTCACCAATTACAGAATTTGATTGTAAATTAAATTTTTTTCATGTATGAAAATTTCCATGGTAGACTTTGTGTTTAATAAATCCCTCAACTGCACACTAACGATGAGAACCTGGAACTATCATAGTGTTATATCAAGATCTGAAGATTCAATCAAGACATTAAGCAATTTAGTTTCATTCAATTGTCAGTACTCTGTACTCGGATATTTGAATACTATAATAAATGAAAAATTACATCAGCTCCCCGAAAAAGGTTAATGATTTAAAGAGTAAAATTGAGTTAAGAATTGATGGGTAACAAGAATCTTAATCTTAATACTCATTAAAATTTATTTAAATTAAATTTTTTATTTATCTAATTAAATCAAATTTAAACCCTTCACGCCTCACATCCTTGATCCTTATTATAAGCTCCTCATGCCCACATTATAAATAAAGATCATTATATTCACGATCCCTCATATTTATATTTAGGGTTTTTTTTTTCATAACTATTCTTCTAATTTGATGGATTTATTAGTTTAATTTTATTTTGTATATTGCAAAAAGTATGAGAGTAATTTGAGTTTTACATTGGTTATGACTGAGTTACTTCTTTTTTGTTCATAGTGATTTTTCTAATTTAATAAATTTGTTAATTTGATTTTTTTTTAATATTACACAGAGTATTTAGGTAATAATTTGAGTTCTGAATTGATTGTAAATGATTAGTTTTTTTAGTGTTGAATTAGTTGTGGAGGATTTTCTTCTAATATGTTCTATTTAATCTGATTTTATTATTTTATACTGTAGAGAGTATTGAGATAAGTAATTTGCGTTATAAATTGATTATGAATGTTTATTGCAATTGTGTATATCAATCTTGAGTAAAAATGATTAGTTATAACTATTTGAGTATTGAATTAGTTGTGGAGATTTTCTTCTAATATGTTCTATTTAATCTGATTTTATTAATTTTATATTGAAGGAAATATTAAGGGTAAGTAGTTTGAGTTATGAATTGTTTATGAATGTTTATTGCAAGGCAAGGTCTTGTATGCATCAGAGTGCACCGTGCATTCATAGTGCATTTTAGAAGCGTGCAACTTGTTATCTTTGAAAAAAATCGACTTATTTACATACGAAAAAGTGCAAATCGATAATATGGGAACAAAGTTGCATGCTTATGTTTGGAATAGTTGCATGTTTACATTTTTGCATAGTACGACTTTCTAAAATGCACTATGAGTGCAGTCTTGCACCAAATCTGTGCACATGAGATTCACTCTTATTGCAATTGTGTATATCAAATCTTGCGTAGATATCATTAGTTATAATTCTTTAAAATTATTTAAAATATTAGATTTTCTAGAGATTTTGTAAAATATACAAACAATTAGATTTTATCTTCAAATATTTGTATAATAAATATTTATCTGTATCAAATCTTGCGTAGACATGATTAATTATAAATCTTTAAAATCCTTCAAACAACTAGATTTTTCAAATTTTTTGAAAAATAAATATTTGTCATTCACAATAAAAATATATTAATTTACCTTTTTGAATTGCAATTTTTTTTATAAAAAACAAATGAAAACATTAGAATTTCTTTTATAACATCAAAATTATTTCAACCCCGCGTAATACGCGGGTATACGAACTAGTTAATGATTAAATGTGATTTTAGTGCAAGATTTCAATATGGTAAGTAGGAAAATTAAAACAGAATGATGACAGTAAGATAACAAAAAAGACGGTAAGATTAAAATTTAGGTCCTCCATGTTCAAAAGTACAAACACTATTGTTGGCCCTTGCATTATAATTAGCTTTGGTCTCTATGTTTTACCATAACACATAAGATTACTTTTTTTTTTAAAAGCAAAACTAGATTCTCTAACGAGCAAAAAATTACAAATTACGTTGCAGGCAAGCACTGAGCAAGGATTGGAAAGACAGAACTTTTGCCATCTAATAGCTCCAAAATATGCACAAGGCACTAGTTATTACGTGCCACATTGGCTCTAAAATTATATACGAGTTTGTGTTAAATTGGACTTCATAAAAAGACTGATATTGATTTCATATCTATACTTTGTTATATATTATATTTTAAAAATAATGATATTTGCTTTAAATATAATGTTGGAATATGAAAAAAAAATTGCACATAATTATTTTTTATAAAAATAAAATTACTTTATTTTCATATTGACCAAAGTTGTTATCTTGGGCCTAGTTAAAGTTTATGGGCTCATTTTTTTATGGGTCTTTGTATTTAACTTCAAAATTGGAATTTAATTGGTCATCAAAAAGTCTTTCTAAATGATTTTTAATCAGGCCAACAAGGGTGCCTAAAAGATATTTTTAATGGGCTTGTTTTTTTTAAGAACTGGATTTTTTTTAATGGGCCAGGAAGGGTGCCAAAAAAATTAATGGGCTAATATATATATTTTGTATTAGTTGAGTTATTCTTCAAGAAACGTGTCGGGCTGTCAACGGTAAAATAATTAAAATAATAGGGTTGTTAACGGTTTTCTTATAAAAGAAACGTGACATAAAAAGTTGTCAACAGACAATAATAAGGCTATCAAAACTTAAGAAATGGGCTGTCAATGAAATATCTATTTTTTCAAGAAACGTGTCCTGATGGGCTGGCAAATCCGTCTAACTAAATTTTGGGTTAAAAACGCGTTCATCATTTACAATTTTGGGCTATAAATTGATGGGGGCCCTAAAAATTATCAATAGCTAAAAATTTTGGTTTTGTATTTCTATATGTCGGTTTGGGCCTTTCAGATGCTCTCTCAAAAGACTCATCACTCATGACACATCTAAAATCGCGCGCAATATCGTTAAAATACTCAATTGCGCGCAACGTCGGTTTGCATTGATGGCGTTCTTTTCCCGCGACAAGAAATTGAGTGGTCTTCTTCTCCTCATTGTTATCATATTTCCTGTTTCTTGGAAGAAATTTTGCTTGAATATGATTCTGTGATGTGATCGTATTTGTGTGTCGTTCAAAGATTTGCTCCAACTTTATCACAGAATCAACGATTAGGCACTTGCGAAAAATCCAACGGTACCATTAAAGAGACGTAGATTCTTAAATCTTAATCAAGATGTCAAGGGGATTTGTTGATTTATAGGGATTTAATTAGTTTCTTATAATTACTATTCACGATGAGATGAGAAGAGACTATTAACTCCACAGTGAAGGTGTGGATGTTTGGTGCCTCGATCCATGATTTGTGTAACATTTACTGTTGCTTTCAGTCATATTTACGATACTGTAAATACTCAATTACTACTTTATAAATTGGGATAAACTCTTTTTTGCCCTAAAACTTTTTTCACCCACAAATGTCATTTTTTTACCATTCTACCCCCTCCTTAATCTCATCCTTATTCCATACTTATCTCATTTCATCATTTAATTATATTTCATCTAAATACAATCTTGAACCCTAAACCCTGAATCATGAACCCGAACCCTGAACCATGAACCATTTCGGGCTGGGTTGGGTCTGTCAGTTCGGGCCAAGACGGGTTCGGATCTGGGGACATTTTTAAAATTTGGGTTTGGGCGATCTGAGCTAGGTTAGGGCCGGGTAAGGTCGGTCAAGTTAGGTCAAGTTTGGACCGGCCGGGTTGGGTCCATGTCTTGTTTGAATGTTGGAAATTGTGGTGGGATTGAGATGGGATGAGATTAAGAGGAAATGGTAGAATGATAAAAGAAAAAAACACAATTGTGAGTTGAAAAAGTATGAGGACAAAAAAGAGTATTGCAAGTTCAAAATGGGCATTTTTACCTATTTTCTCTTATAAATTCTACGTTTTTTGCAGGAGGGGAAGCCAATCATAACCTGTGAATATTTATTTAACTTTATCCCAAAATTCCTAATCATGTATGTAACTATTTATCCGTTATGGATTCGCACTTGTTGATTTATTGCCCACAATCATTATATCTTTTTAATAAAAAATAGTAGGAAGAAATAAACTTTTAAGTGCCTAACTCGAAATGAACACACATTACTACTTTATGCTGATATACATCAGTTCTCTTCATTTTCTTAGATATGCAGATATATTTAGGGCTAACAGTGCATGCATTAGTACTTTATGCTGATATACATATGAGTTCCTTTTATTTTCTTAGTTATACACATTTTTTAATGTTAGAAATGAAGAGACAGGCAAGAAGAACAACATCCTTTAGGTATAATTTCCCGCGTACTGGTTAATGGTTAGTCAAACTACTTTTTCGATGTGAAGTGAATATCATGATTTGAGTCACAAATTATTTTTGCCAATTATTGTAATTTTGAAGATTTACATTTCATTTGTTGGCAGTGATCTTGTGTTCGGACATGGTAATACAACTAGACAGCCTTGAGCCAAAGCTATCTTTAAACGTGTGAAAGCGTTACAAAGGAGGATGTTCATCAGTATCTTGACTGGATTTGGGATGAAAAGGTGTGTTGAATCTATTCATTATACTTGGTTAATATTTATTATAAACAGAAGCTGAATACTACCTTCATAGAAAGAGATGTGATTCTGCAAAATGAGTTCCAATTTCTATATTCTTTATTGGTTCCATATTTGTTGAACTCTTAAGCTTAGTTTGGTTTTGTTTCTTTTTAACTAGAAGGAAAGTGATATAAAGTCCAAACTAATAGTGTTCTTTCTGTTAGTTTTTCCACCTTGTTTCTGTGTTTAGCATTCTCTGTAATTTTTCCTTACAAGTCACTACAAGGCATCTGCACTGGGTTTGACAATCCTCGGTAACTTCCCTCTCCAAGTCCACCCCAAACTCCCAATAAGTAAATGGGAAAAAAATAAACAGGTAATCTGATGGAGCTTAGGACAGCTTTAAAGCCGGATATCGTGGCCAACGTTTGATTCTTGCAGCCTTCTTTAATTCCAGGTTATCTCAATCTAGATGTTTTTCTTGGATAATTTATCTAGAACAAAACTTTTAAATTATTTTAATTTCTTTTGTATTGATAGCTTCTTCTGTAAATATTCTAGTGGGACTACTGAAAATGATGGATTTCTAAATCAAAACTCTTCCTCCGCCATCTCACTAAGAAGCTGAGGGATGAATGCATTGAGTAACATTATGTCCTAATTCTTCATTCCACTACCAACCCTTTTTGGCATGTCCAATGTCCCACATTAGTTTCCACTCCCTGGGCTCTACAGGAATATATATGCATATTCTGTTTGCTTTAGTACTGCAGTATTTTCTAAGGTTTATATCTATTGCTAAGTTTATCTTTAGTTTCTTTTATGTGTTTGTGGATCCATAAGCACTATAACTTAATCAATACTAGTAAATTTCTTTTAGTGAGAGTGTTCAAGTATCACCACAAATATTTGCAAAAAAATACCATAGAAAATGTCCAAACAAGATGTACTTTCCATTAACACTTATTCAAGTATCATAAAAATATTTGCAAACAAGGATAAAACACCAGAGAAATGTCGAAAACAAGAGTCACTCGATAGTATTCAAGCATCACTAATATATTTGCAAGCAATAACCAAACACCAAAGAAATGTCCAAAACCATTCTCAATAGAAATCAACAGAGTTCTGAAGAATAACTAAGACTTGCAAACAAGAACCATACACAAGCGATATGTCCAAATCCAAAACCTGCCTCACTGGCCATTTAAAGGGTATTTAAGCATAACCATGAATCTTAACACATAAATACTCCACAACCTCATGATTAGAAATGAAAAATGCACATACATATGCAAATATTCTACAGGAGGGTAGAATACAACAATA